>JAVQJF010070161.1:0-21392 GCA_036023855.1 Gadopsis marmoratus
ACTCTTATCATATGTCACACGCAGCTTATAGAAGAAGGGTAAACAGCTCCATTGCAATGTAGGAAAACACAAATACATAAGAGAATAAAACACATGATTATCTATTTATTCTGTCAGCAATATCCTGCATTCAGTGCACGTGGGGCCTCATAAACACGGATTGATAAAGCGGGTAATGACAACTTCACAGCCAATAGTGGGATATTTGGCTTGACTGCTCTGGGTATCTTTGCCTACAGATTCAAAAGCAACTACATTGTGAATGTAAGTAATAGCAACATAAAAACACATAAATGTAACAGACAACTTGGGAGTGTTTGAGCAGATGAATCAGGGCGTATAACACTATCCAATGTTTGTGATTTTTAGCCACGCTAGCAGTGACAATGTAGGTCCATCTCTTATAAAATGAAATATCTGAACACCCATTGGATGCCTTGCCATGTTTGTACAGGCGTTCATGGTCCCCAGTAAATGAAGTTGAATCACCTTGGCAATCCCCTGATTCTTTTCTCTATAGCGCAGGTCAATATTTGTATTTGTCCAACACTTTGGTTTATGACAAATAAAACCTGCAGAATGGACGGCATTACCATCTGCCTCAGCTGTACTTTGTGTTTAGTGCTAATTAGCAATCATTAGGATGCTAACACACTAAACTAAGAACATGGTGAACAGTATACCTGCTAAACATCAGCAAATTAGCATAATGACTATGAGAGTGTTAGCATTAAGCGAACATAAAGCTGCAGCTGTGCAGCCTCACAGAGCTGCTAGTTCAGCCCAGATATCAAAATGTGATCGAATCAACAGCAATGTATTGTCAGAGGTTCCATTTGCATTTAAGTGAAACATAACAGTGAGTGAAATACAACATCTCAATTATACTTTGCTTATAGAACATGAAATATCAACATGATCACCTCGTGTGATTTAGAAATGGGTTTTCATTTGAAGTTGTGCATTTTCTTCCTCTCAGCCTCTCTTTTGCGCACTTGTTCTCTGAATCGCTAAAGGGCAGCTGTGGTATCTTTTTCTGTTGCAGTGCAGTACTAAGAGGGCACAAAAGGAAAAAGTCCAAAAAGTAAATACAGATTTTCTTAAGGTTTAAAAGTCTTAACCAAAAAAAATAAGAAAAAAGCAATTTGAGCAGTTGAATGTAGCATTTTCTTTCTAAGGGAGGGTTTAATTCTCGCCCCTTTTTACAATTTCCCTACAAAAGCGACTTTTAGATTTCAAATTATTTAGTTTTCTTTGTCATCTAAAACCAAAAAAGGATCACAGTGAAGTGCTTCATTTAAAAAGTATGTGTCCAACATCCTCCTCCCGTGTGACAAACAAGACTCAAAGTGAGTCTAAACACAGCCAATTTTTTTTGATCTGCAGTTTTTACACCAATCCCCAGCAAGTAAAGACATGTTTCGTTTCGACTCCTACAGGGACTTCAGATCACATTCAGATCACTTCCAGCCACTTTGCAGAACTTGACTGAGGTAACGTAATGATTATGAACCTGCTACCTGAAGTGTCAGTGGTGATGATGCAGCAGCAGGCAGATTTTAAATGCATTGTTCCTGCCAAGTTGTTGCTGCAGGCATCTTTCCCTCGCCTACAAACAGGCGATCCATGGCCACCGCATTTGAGCTTGTCTCATGTGTTCAGCTGTCTAAAATGGATGCTCACTGCAGTGTCAACACAGTCACACCGCCTCATCCAAGTCATCCGGAGCCTTTTTCACAGAAATGTTTGCATAAACAGAAAGCAGGAGATTGAGTCCCTGAGGTGCTCCAAATGTAACAAACCAAATGTGAACAGAAAGAAGTATATAAACACTATGAAAACGACCTGAACACAGCTGGTACCGGCATTGAATAAAAATGTTTATCCTGCATCAAACCCAATTGTCTGGGGTTTGAACAAGCCAGCTGTGTTTTTATTTAACTTTATTGTGTGTGCCTCCATGTGAGTGTCTGGTTTTGTTTGTTGCATGATGGCCTGCAGTGACAAAACGACATTTTGTACCAATTCAGAGAATCTTCCCCAGGGTGATGGCGACAAAACACACATACATTTGAAAAAAAGATCCATATATGTGCGCACACACACACACACACACACACACACACTTACTTGCACGTGCAAACACTAATTTGGAGCCTGACTTTGGACAAGTGTGACTGAGGGGAAATGACATACAATTTCTGCTCACTCAGACAAAGTTGCTCCTTTTAACTCCGTGGCAGAGACTATCTCAGCAATCACCTTGAGACGGAGCCTGCAGATAAGGCCAGATTAGATGGGCATGGAGATGTGGGAGCGATAAAAGTGTTTAAACAGACAGCGAAGGATCTAATTAGCACAATGAAGATTTCTGCCGTCTGGCTGAGTCAGCCGCGGTGCCATCAACCTTTTGTGTCGGTGAAGGGAAAGTATTGTCAGGGATAAAAATTTGGTGTGTTTAGGGAAGTTCCAGTGGAAGGTAGAAAATCTGTCTATGTGCGAGTATGTGTTTGACACAACCATCCACCCAAAATACCGTATACAAATGTTTTCTATTGTGTACAATACCCTTCGCTGTGTTGTTGTCTCTGTGTGTTTGCTTGCATTTCTATTCTAATGAAGACCATATTCCCTGAGGGTGGAAAGAAATTAGCAAGTCATCCATAGAACAATGACAGCATACAATGATGCCTGTAGACTGGTTACACCTCAAAAACTAATGCTGAGTGACTGTGTCTGCCAAGTATTTCCAAGGCAGGAAGAACGTTCAGTGAACAGAACATTGAGTTAAGGTCAAGTTTGTGTTATGTTTTGGCATCTACTAAAAAAGCACAGTACAGCTATCACTTCAAATTATAACTCATATCTTCCTAATCAGTTTAATTTTATTGTTAATTCATCATGCATTTAGAGATAATATTTTAGGCCACCAAAACATGCAGACTGTCCCACCTAATCCAAAGGATCAAAAATAAAAAGATATGTAGTTGACACCAAGTGTAAAAGGTGACATTTTTCAGGGCTTATTTTCTGGTGGAGACTTCCACTTCTTCCTGTGGCTGTCACACACCTACAGAGCATAGGTTTGAAACAACATGGGGGATCAACTCCCAATGAAACAACAATAACACAGCAACTATAACAAAACCAAATTAAGGCTTCCTGTTTATTATGATGGATTACCAAGCAAGAGCAATTTTCAAGTCTGTAGAAGTTGTTTTTCAAACAGCACAAAAATGAATGCCATTAATTTTTTTTCCTTTGAAACAAAACAAGTCCTGATATCTTAACTTCACTGACAGCATCCACACACCAACAGAAATAAGCGGAAAGAAAAGGAGCCGCCAAGATAATTGGCAGACGCTTACGAAAACACACTTTTAAGCTTAGACAGGAGGTTTGGGAATGAATGTAGTCAACAAGGGTCCTCACAAGTCCAGTGAGCTCTGCTTTAATACTCCATAAGAAACACAATCCCAAAAGAGATCTTACATTTGCACCTGTTACTATTCCTAGAAACTGTGGATGTAAAATGCAAAATGAGAACAGGATCGTTTTCCTCTTGTACTGAACTTGAGAGAGAGCGAGAAGCACAGACACAGGCAGGGGTGGAGGGCAGTAGTTATATATGATGATAAACCATATAGCTTATCATGATAGATAGCACAGGCATCTTCAATAAATTTAAAGATTTGATTAATTTCCTTGCTGCACTCTGGGATAGCACAGGACACTGCATTCAATATAAGACAATCCCTCATTTGCACTGCATTCAATCATGGTCAACAGACATTTTGAATCCTTCTTCAGTGTATCAGGAACCGCTGCTGCAAAGACAAAAGCCAGAAGAGATATTACATTTAGATTAAACAAAACCACTGAGCATTTTTGTTTTTATGCAGTGGTGGTGTACTAATAGCCTGATAGTCTAAACTAAATTGCCAATTTGATTCGCTTCACTCTTTTCTATTCTTCACATCCTATCTATCAAGTGAAGGAGAAACAACCAAAAAGTATAAAAAAATGAATCTCAATTTAAAATCGATAAGAGCTCAAATTGCTGTAACAACTGTAATAACAGGAGCAGTTAGTCTGTGTCCTTCTCGTGTGCTCTCTTCAAGGTCAAGTCGAGGTAAAAGGTCCAATCATAACTCAACATTTGGGTCTGACTCAGTCTGTTGTTAGACAAAATGAGTTGTTGATGATGTTGTGTGAATGTTGATTGGGCAAAACTGATCTTCGTTGGCATTTTCAACAAAATGTGACCGTCAGTAATAGGATTTTCCTAATCACACTCAGTCATCCAAAGCGAGGCACACACGTACACAACTGCAGAGACAGATGCAACTTCGTCCCGTTGAATACCTTTGCACGAAACGTTTCCTTTTTTTTTTCTTCTTGCGGGTCAACTCAAGTTCACTAATTAGACCACTTCATCAACCAATGGCTTAACAGCTTTCAGGTCATATGACTCACGCTCTTCCAATTGCCCTTCGTTTTCCGCAAAAAATGAATAAAGAAATGAACAAAATAAAAAGCCCTTCACCGGCAGATAAGACAACAGCTGCAGGGGGAGATCAGAAGGCGATGGCGTACGTCTTCTGAAGTGCAACATTTAACAGCTCTGTGATTTCATTACAGCGTATTTAATCCAAAATTAATAAGGGTGGTTATTAACCTTTTCCGCCCTTGTTCCTTATTAGAGTTTTATTTCACTGGTGTTTAGAGAGGCGTAATGAGGCTGCAGGATGCATTTTGCCCACACTTAAAGAATGTACGTGCGCTCACATGTGTGAACGTGTGCGTCACCTTAAGTCCATGACAAAGAGAATGTGCTGGTTTTAATAAGAGGGTAGGTGTTGCTCGGTGCCATCCTATCATTACTTTCATTGTGGACAGAAGCGGTACTTCTTTTTGTGCAGCTGGCAATCAAGGAGGGCAAGATCTTACCTCAGAGCTCCGCGCCCTGCCATTGCAACACACTGCTTACTTTAACACCAGTCTCTGTCCTTAAACACTTTGCATACTACGTACTGTCAAATGTTTTCTGTGTGAGTAAGTAGCCCTCTTTTTTTCTGACAGTTTATGTTAATGATGATCTATCTGCCTGTCACCGCTCTGTTGTTTTCCCTGATGTTGCTCTATATTACTGTCCATATAGTATAATTGACTGCCTGCTTCCCTCCTCCAATGTGTCAATGTACAAATAATTCGGACACGTTGTTTCTCCTATTCCTGAAATGAAAGAGTTACATAATGGGTAAGGAGTGGACATTAAAGCAGCTTCTCTTGACATTAAAGCTACAGTGTGGAGTTTAATATTGCTGTTTCCACTGGCTTTGCTGGAACATTTCTTTGTTCCTTGGTGCATTACTATCACCAACTTTTAATCTGTATTATCACTCCCTGTATTACCCACATTCTCATGCACATGCTAGAGCAAGAACGACAAGTCCTAATGTTAAACAGCAAAATATGTTGTTTCAAAGGAAGAACAGAGAGTGCAGCACACTGACTGATTTGCAGGCATGTTTAAAGTTACTAGGATATCAGCTTGTTCATTTTGAGCTCTTTGATATTGTTTAGTGTATCAACAGTGTCCCCAAGAAAGGAAGGTAGACTTGAGATACATTTGTTAACGAAAAAGTCCCAAACGACGGATAGAAGTATTTTCTGATCTGTCGCTCCTGTCAGCAGGAGTTTATTTTTTCTAAAACCATTACAAAGTAGAGTTTCAAGAATAAAATTATATGACTGTGGTTCAGGTTTGTTACGATTTAGGTGCAAAAGGACTTTGTTGGGGTTAGGATAAGCTTGTTTGTGTCCAGAGAATGGTCATAGTCATAGTTAAAAGAAAACAACGTTTACTATTAAATCTCAAAGTGAACAGCACCCTCTTGTATTAGTCCAGCATTCTGTTGAAAAGTCCAACCAAACCAACCTCCTCCCTCTGTGGATTTGGTTACTTATAATAACATCGTGCTCTTTCCTCCTCTCTCCTAACGTACAAGAGTCATAATTCTCACGGCCGATAGAGGACTTGTTGTAATAATGAAGCTCTCATTTTTCACGTCATAAAAATATTGCTCCATAGCACCACCAGTGGTCAAAAACTCCACAGCGTAAATTTAAGGTTACATTTACATAATTTGTTTAAAGACTGGGAACTGTTTAAGTCGTGGTTAGAGGTACTGCACACTTAAATGTGTTTTATGAGCTGTGAACTAAATGATATCACTGTACATGAGACACATTGATGCAGGTGTTAATATTGACATTTCTTTCCAAATTTATAAAAATCTGCTTTTCATCTACTGGTGACTACTCCTACGGTTGTTGTTCTCTCACTCGTTGCGTTTTTTTAAATATGCTAGGAGAGTGCTAGCAGAATTTGACGGTGTAAAAACCAAGACAGAGAGGAGGTGACTGAATGATACTGGCTCAGTTTATCTAAGTAAAGCCCCCTAACATGCATGTTGGTCTGTGGTTGAATCAATGCATATGAATGAGTCAATAACTTTCTAGAACCACGTGCTGCTTTGCATCTAAAAATGTAAGTACTAATTAAGTTTTTCCTTAAAGTAGACATCTTGAGTAGGGAATTAATCTCGGGTTGTCAGATTTAAAGGCAAATGGAACAGCAAATCCATCCCCCCAACAACTTAAAGGCTGTTGCAATCCACCAGACCAAGCATTTCTGTCTTACTGTTACCTCTTTCACCTTTTTCTAGTCTTATCTCCTTCACACAAATCCCTCCATGGTGGGAAGATATATTTCACACATTTTCTGCACCGGCCACGTGCCTGTTTCACAAACTTTCAGGAGAGAGACTCATCTATCTTGAGATTTTTCCCATGCAGCTGTGTTGTGTCGCGAACACTTTGTCTCATATTATTTGTGTGTCTCATTGTCTGCCTACCTGTCCCGTTTATTAGTATATACCTTTCACGTGCTGCGCCGTTCTCTGTTCCACACGACAACACACGTTTTCCTTTTCCTTTACAATTCTGACCTGTCCTGATCTTTCTTTTCATTTTTATTCCCTCCATCTCACGTATTCTTCTGGGTCCCTTAACAGCACAACCTAATTATAACAAATGTTTAATCTTTCACTCATTTTTTTGCTCAAACGTTATCATCTCCCTTCACCTCCCTTCGTGTGCCTTCCATCTCCCTCTGTGCCTCCTTCAGTGCAGACCAGAATTACAGACCATCCTGGATAAGGTCGTGTTTTTGTCACTGTGACGATAATGCCTGGTACAGACTAATTATGTAGGAAGCGGTCCTTGTCTCCACACTGGGGGCGAGGGTGCCAGAATTGAAGGGGTTATGGACAAATTGGTTCCGGTGGGAGACAGGGGACAGGAAGCGGGCTTTGAGGAATGAACCAATAAGATACAGCTGCGAGCAGCGAGAAATGGATTGGAGTCCACCATCTGTGTGAGTCTGGCTGTTTAGCTGACTGATATATGGCATCAGTGATTCATATTAGTGAAGAGTTTATTCAAAATAGACAGAACAATATGTGGTACACAGCATTTGTATTTCACCTATTGAGACAAGGTTAGTCACTGAATTTCTTTATTCTGAAAACTGTTTGAGACTTTTTTTGAGACTTTGGGTCAAGCTCGCATGTGCCAGGCTGAATTTGATTAGTGTGAGTACATGTGTTTCGATGTAAAGTCCTTAGGCCACTGATGCCACTTTTTAAAATTTACTTTGGCCTTTTTCAATGCTCTATTATTACATAAAAAATTTTAAACAATACCAGTCACAGCACTTAAAAACTGGTTATACAGATCCAAGCTTCCTCCAACCTAGATATCTCAGACAAGAAATCAGTTTTGGGGCTTCTTTGTGAAAAATAAAATATCACCAAACAAAGAACGCTTGGCTAAAAGGTGGTTCAATAATAAAATGGTAAATGGACCTATATAGCGCTTTTCAACGTTAACAGTTCCCAAAGAGCTTTACAGATTGGTCTCATTAACTGATGAGAGGCCGATGGGCAAAGCTGCCATGTGAGGTGCGGGCCCCACTGGGAGCAACTTAGGGTTCAGTGTCTTGCCCAAGGACACTTCAACATGCAGACAAAAGAAGAAGGCGGGGATAGATCCACCAACCCCAGGATTAACAGATGACCTGCTCTACCTGAGCCACTGCCACCCTGCAAAAGCAAAATACGACAAAGTGCAATATAAACAGACTTAATGAATAATTCATGTCCATGAAACATGTGACAACCATTGAAGATTTTGTTCCACGGGAGAGATGAAAAATTGCAGCAGAAGAAAACATCAGATCTGTGTGGAGCGATGAAGAGTCTGTAACCTTCCTCTAATTAATACATTAAATCAACACGAATACCATATATCCATCGCTTTCTCCACATTATTGTCATTCATTTGGAGTTCGCATAAGAGCTGTAGACAGTAGTCAAATGTGCAAATTTGGATGGAAACTTGACTACAGTCCTGTATCGTCATATCGTTCTTAAAGGATTAGAGTAAGAACTCACAAGATGGTAGGCAATCTTCTTAGTGACCTACAAGGAAGGAAACAACAGTGTTAGGTGCGTACAAAGTAAAAGTAAAAAAACATGACTTACTCTGACAAGAAAGGTCTCCTCCAATTAAGTCAAAAACCATGTAAACCATCTCTTTTTAGCTCACCGGCTAGAGAAGTGTTCTGCAGCAATGCAGTCAGTTCTCCCACAGGTGACTGGAAGATATCAGAAGGAGACTAACATATTATTATTTCAGTGGTGTTGCTGTATTAAAGCCACCAGTGACAGCATTCAATGCTGCAGAAAAGCTCTCCACCTGACATTATATAGAAGATGCCTCACTGTCAATACAGTATGCAGTTTCATGGTCCGGGGCTATGAAGCTACCATCTTTTAGTTAACAACCTTAAAAGATTATTGCATTTGTTTATTTTATGGTAATTCTGTATTGCCCAGCCCACACTGTCAAGTGTGGGACGCACTGCCTCTTTCCCTGTCAGTTACTAAATAATAATGGTAAAAATCATGAATCCTTTTGTTAATTGAGACATATAATTCTGTATATACCAAATGCAGTACATTTTTTCCAGGTCACACTTATATATAGGGCAGTTGTACACTGTAGGAAACCGTACCGTTTAGACACGCAACTGCTGTTGGAAGTTACCAAGACTCACTTTATAAAGTTTTGAAATTGTGAAGGCTTCAAACAGGATAAATGCTTCCAGGGGAACATTTAAAATGATAGCCAGTGATTTAATATGTGTAAGAGATGTTTGTACTGTCCAAAGAATTACCAGCTTCATAAGCTATTAATTGTTATCTCTCCAAACACCCTATGGGCTTTTATCTGATGAAAAGGTTTAAAAGAACTAATGCAACTTTTTTTTCTTCGTCTGGCATCCGTCTCAATAACTACACTTCCTGCTCCTAGCAGTGACCTATTCGCAGCGACCTGCTAAGGCTTATGGGTGAGCAAATTCAGCAGATCTTAACACCCTCTCCGCATTGCACCTGATCGAGGGGGGAGAAAAATCCCCACCACATGCACTTTTTTCCAATCCTACTGCACCCCCTCTAATCCTCCCTTCCCTCTCTGCTTTCATCCATCCCTTTAACTCTCCTTCTGTCCTCTTTCTTCCTCCTCCTCCCTCTCTCTCTCTCTCTCTCTCCCTCTCTCTCTCTCCCTTTCTCTCTCTACCCAGCAGGCTGGAAGATTCATTCAGAGCACAATCAGCACGAGACATGAATACAGAGCAGAGCTTCGTCACACACACACACACACACACATACACACATACACAAACACTCACAAAATGTCTCTTCAACCTCTGAAAGTGATGATGAGCTAGCGAGCTGAGTGAGAGTGCTGTACACACACTCACACACACACACACACACACACACACACACACACACACATGCATACGCACATGCACATGCACATGCACACGAACGCACACACAAACTGACACACACTATCTTTAACCTCTGGAAGTGATGATGAGAAGACAGAGTGCAGAGAGCTCTGACACTGTGCTCCTTCTGCTAACTATTTATAAACTTTACTTTATTCCTTAAACTTGTGCATCCCAATGTGCACACACCTGCATGTGTGTATGTGTGCAGTCAATGAATGTGTGCGTGCTGGCAACTTCTTCCATGTGACTGCTGGCGCCAATGCAGCAGTATGGATTTTTTCTGTTTTCCCGTTTTTGCCCTTCAATACTATGGCCGCATTTAATTCATTTATATTCTATGTTTACATTGATAATTAATAGGTCAAGGAGAGGCCATTGGCAGAATTTGAAAGGGCTTAGGTCTTTAAAGGTAAAGGATTTGATTGCTTTGTAGTTTTAAGCCTAAAATATCGGATGGCTTTTGTACAAAACATTTATGGTCCCCAGACAATATATTCTATTGACTTTGGTGGTTCCCTGACTTTTACTCTAGCACCACCACGAGGTTCACATTTGTACATTTGAGATTTTGAGTGAAATCTATTGGATGGATTGCCGTGAAATTTGGTATAGACATTCATGCCCCCCTCAGGATGAATTATAAAACATGATACCTTAACTTTTCATCTAGAGCCATCATCAGGTCAATGCTTGTCTGATGTTGTCGTTTATGACCAAATACCTGTGAAACCAATGACATTCCCATCAGCCTCAGCTGCAGTATGTGTTTGCTGCCAATTAGCAAATGTTAGCATGCTAACACGCTGAACTAAAGTGGTGAGAATGGCAGATGTTATATATGCTAAACATCAGCATGTTAGCATTGTCACTGCTGTTAGCATGGCTGTAGACAGTCTTGTCAGCATATTAATATTGGTTTAGAAACAGTATTGATTTAATTATCAACTGTAAAATGTCCTCCTCAGAACATATCTGCGTTTATAGGTTATTTAATAACCAAATGTAATATATTAATTATATGTTTGTTTATTTTACTTGTTTGTGTTTAAATATCGGTCTAAATCTGTATCAGCCTCAGAAATCCAGTATCAGTCAGGTTCTAATCTAATCTAATGCAAAATAGACTCATGCTAAATGATCTTGTTTATGATTCCTTAATAAGCCATAGTCATAATAACTTGCAAATGTACATCTGCTTTCCTGTCAAACAATAGCCTAATGAGGCACTTTGCCTGAGTCTCCCTGCAGGTGTTACAATGGCCAAGACATGAGATCTTCGGCATCCTGTCACATTTGTTTATCCTTGACCATATATGTATGACTGATGAACATTTGTTATCCAGATTTGTGTATTGAACAAGATCATAAACACACACACACACACACACACACAAATAGAGAAGAGCCTTCGACATGCTCCTTCATATCTTATCAATGATCAATATTTCATTTGCTCTCCTACATTGCTTAGATGCTGACTGGCATCCCTTCCTAAGGGGACAGCTCAGGGACATACACACACATGCTTATACCCTCTCTCTCTCTCGCTCACTCACACACACACACACACACACTAACACTGCTCAGGGCCTTTGTTTGCTTTGACTGACGTGCCGGCCGTGCTGTGCTGACACCTAGCTGACACTCTATCCCTTTCAGATGCACATCACTGTTTACCAACTACTCTGAGCAAAACGCCACATGTTTCAATGTGTATGTGTCTTTGTGTATGTGTGTGTCCTCAATGCTTCCGGTTTGTCATTGTTACATACATCCCTCGTTTCACTTTTATATCACTGTTTACACATTTAATCAAAGCCAAACTGTGTGTGTTCCCCCGCCTTTGTGTTTGCATGCATGTGCGTGCACGGTCCGTGCGTGCCATCTCTTTGGTGTTTTGTTTTTTTTTGGATGGTTGTTTGCTGTTGTGCTCAGACTAGATCAGGGGAGCAGCGGTGTTATTGTAACCCAGTGAATAGGCACAGTGTTTAAATGCAAATTCACAGCATTGCAATGACAGGGACAGGGAGCAGAGGATTGGCAGAGCAGGGAAGGGCAGACACAGGTTGAGGTGACAGAGAGGGAATGAGGGATTTAGAGAGAAGGGAGTTGAAAGATGGAGAAAGGGAGATGAGCATGTGAAATGGGGATTTGGTAGGAGGGGAGGAGACAAGAGGTCAGGAAGTAAAGAGGAAAGGACATAGTGAATGGGTGTTTAAGAGGGAAGGAAGAGAGAAGAAAAGAATGGAGTAAGAGTAATTGAAAGCCATCTCGTGGCTGGCTGAGGAACCAGGAGTGCATGACTGAGCTATGACTGAACCATCACTGATTGCTCTGCAGTGTCACTGTGTGTGTGTGTGGTGTGCGTGTATAAGTGAGTGTGCATTTGTGTTTGCGTCAACTGCAGTTCCTGGGAGAGAAACAGAGGTTGTTGATACACCAAGGATGCTTCTGATGCAGCACAGGTTGGGGGGGATGTGTGCATAGTCCACTCAGCCCAGATGAGAGCTGCAGGAACTGGGGTTAGCCGCATAGATGCCCGTTCAGTTTGGCCGTTATTCTGAGGCTGAAAACCAAAGAACCAGCCAAAGAAGACAAGCTCACTGACACCCCCAGACCCATAGAGAAAGCCTTCCATACCTGTGAGATAAACTGACCCCGATCCAACACATTATCCACTGAATCCCATGCAGGCGGAACCCATGGTCTGTAACCAACCCAGCGGTCTCCTTGGTAGAAGGGAGTTTGGGAAGAGCCACTAGGTGCACCGCTTTGGAAAAACAATTGACCACAGTGAGGATGACGTCGTTCCCATGGGAGGAAGGCAGGCCCGTAATGAAATCCAGAGTCCGTCTCCTCAGAGGAATGCTGGTGGGACATTGCATCAGTTTTAGTGTTACGGGACCCAGAACAATATGTCCTAAATTTCACCTGCTGAATGAACAATGCCCAGCGAGCCTGACGAGAAGTAAAGTATTTAGCAGACGATAAAAGGAAGTTCAGACCCCTATAACCAGTGCCGCCATTCCTTCAGAGCCTTTTACCTTGCTTTCGGGGCCTGAACAGCAGTATCAGAGGCATCCACTTTGACTATGATCTGAAGGGATGAGATGGACTGGTCAAGCACTGGTGCAGCAGAAAACAGTCCTTTAAGGTCTGAAAAGGCCCGGTTGGCCTCCGCCGTCCACTGAAAGGGTGCTTTTGGAGAGGTAAGTCTGGTCAGAGGAACAGCCACTCGACTGAAATTCCTAATGAAGACAAAACACTGGAGTTGTTAGTGTGTGGTGGGCTGCGATCATTCTGAAACTAACTGAAGAAGCGTGGAACTCGCACTTTTAGCTTTGGTGAATAAGCGATTCTCCAGCAGGCATTGAAGGACGAGAGGGACACGTGAGGTGTGTTCAGATATCAAATAGGGACCTGGAGAAAACTAAGATATCATCCAAGTAGGCAAACACAAAATGATTGCAAAAATCCCTCAGCACGTTGTTTACTAGGGACTGAAAAACTGCTGGGGCATTAGCCATCTGTGGGTTATGAAGCCTCAACTATGGATAGCCAAAAACCAACGGATCTTTAGGAGTGTCTATTATATGGAACTGGATCTGCTCTCAGTGATTCCCGGAGATGACAAGAGTCATTTCAGCAGTCAGATGGTCATCTAGAGCGTAAGCCGACAGCAGCGGTTTTAGTTGTTGGAGCGAGAACCCCAACTGTTCAGCTAGCTCTCTATCCAAAAAACTGTCCTCGGTGCCAGAGTCAGTCAGCACTGACAGAGGTACGATGGATGTCTGATGACAGAGCTTGGCGTAAGTTAAAAGTCGGACACCGTACTGGGCATGAGATCGAACCTGACTCATCAGCACGCCCACAGCTACTGACGAGCCTGATGCTTTTTTTTTTTGCCAAACCCGCTCATTTGCCAAATGAGCTTAGATAGACCGATGGGATGCCACTAGGAACTGCGACCTCCTAGTTGGTGGTGGAGAAGGGTGAGTGGTGACTGGAGCATAAGAAGGGCCGACCCTCTCCCTCCGCTGCTCACGAAGGTGACTGTCGATCCCAGTTGTAGTTGTGCCTGGGCAGACAGGATAGAGTGACTGGCTGACACCACCACACAAGTAGAAAACCAGAGAATGGTTGAACTACAGAGCTAAACGAACAATCTGGCACCGGTTGAAGGGAAGAGCAGAGATGATTACTGGACCTGCCACCACTGCATCAGGGAACTGGAGGGAGCTGCCACTCTGACAGCCACGCCCAGACAAAGACATACCACAAACAGAGAGACAGACAGGACGGGGAACAGCCCTAACCATAACAGATGAGAGGTTTTGTTGTTCATCAGAGCCAAACTGACGTGCGACTGCGTTTGTGTGTGTCTCTGCAGATGTCTTAAAGCCTGTTTTACATTACCCTCATCTTAACTATTGAAATTGCAAACCATTTCAGTGTCATGTCTACTGAAGTTGTGGCGAGTCAGGTGTTATAATGCTTCACTTATAGTGCTGGAGATTGGTTATACAAATTGGACCACTATACCAACAATTTACATATGTTTATCTTTTGACATTGAACAGTTCAACCAATATTTGCAAAACCTAGTGTCTTTCAACTTTGGAATCAACAGAAGCACGGTGACAATTTGGGATGCCAGTGCTGAGATGAATTCTGGAGCCATTCCATTAACAACAGATGGAAAGCCAACTTTTTCATAAAATGTGTATTTGAGCTTTTTCTTTTTTTTTTTAAACAGCTTAGCCTTGTTTCATAATGCCAATAATAGCTCTGAAGCAGAAAATATACCCAGAAAATCTAGTGAGCTGGTATCCAATCAATACTCAACTCCAGAGTTAATCATTTGATGAAAACAAACAAAAAACGTGACGACTTTCTGACCTTTATTTTTGACCTTGTATTTTTCGAAGTACAAACCTAGACTGTGCAGCTGTGTGTCGTGTGAATGTGTTTGGGTACTTATTTTTGACCACGTTTGATGTGTCATCCGTCTGTTCTAATAAAGGTCAAAGGTGATGCATGCGTGAGATTTTTGCTGCCACTATGACTGTGCCATTAACCCACAGCTATGACAAATGGCACCCCTCCTACACACACACACACACACACACACACACACACATCTCCCACACACACACAGTGATGTTCTTGTCATCCATCCCTCGAGTGAAGACGTGACTTCTATCAAGCTTGCTATTGTGAGCTTTTCTTTAGGAGTGAGAAAGGAGCACTATCTCTCAGCTGATGTTTGGCCCACCCATACAGGCACTCGACTATGGTCATCTGTATCAAAGTCCTTCTCTAAATGGATTTGCTGTGCATCAGACACTGTACTATATATAAAATAGTGTATGAGCCCATCTGAGTGTCGTTGTCAGCCAGCTCGGAAACATTTCTCAGCCCACACACAAAGTAGTGGTCTTCTTGTAAATGTAGTTCACACGGGGCAGATTTATGTGCGTGGCATATTTATGCATAGAATATAGAGAGAATATTCTTTTATATATATCAGCTTTCCACTTTCCACTATAAACATTAGCTCATTTCTGGTTGAGGTAGTGCTTTTTTGACACGAGCATGAGCGCTGTCGTGCTTTCACATGAGTTGATAAGTGGCTTGACTTATTTCATGCCCTTGGTTTATTTTTGCAGGGGCCAGAGTAGTTGTCATTTGCTCCCTGTGTGAGCTGCCTCTGTATATGGATACTAATGAACTTGTGAACTCTATATTGTATGTCAAGCTCTGGGATAACATGAAAATGTGTAGCAGGTAGCTTTCTGGGTAAACAACAAAACTGCATTGCAAGTGCTATGTTCTATGTTTTATCTTCAGCAAGCCGTGGTGGCCCACCATGCACTGCCTTTAATATTAAATAAGAACAGAATAGCACATTTAGATACTTAATTTGCTTGTTTCCCTAAAACGTCATCAAATTATGTTCTTAAAAATGCATTAATTACATACTCAGTACTACAATGTAAAGATAAGTAAATGTCCTGGATTCAAAATCTTACTGAAATAAAAGTATGGAATTCATTTAATCAAAATGTACTTCAGGACTAACTTAACAGCAGGCTGAAAAGCAGAGTTTCATTGCCCTCTCTGGTTAAAAGTTTTAAACCTCTGGTCGTACTATATATTACTGATAGGAGTGCTTTGGTGTGATCAAAGTGCTCTGTTGTACTTGTAACCACACCAAAAAGTGATGTCACAATGTACTAACACTAACAAAATAGACACATTTTCAGTCTTACTAACACTAATTTCTGTCCTCTCTATTTCCATTACAGTTAGTTTTGTATTTAGGTAATTCTGATACTTGGTTTGTACACATTTACAGCCTGCCATGCTGTTATCCTGCGTTGCTCAGTCTACAATTGCGCAGCAAAAACAAAAGTAGTGCAGTGATTCGACTGGCAAAATGAGATTCGACTTGGGGGCTTCTCAACTAATGATTTTGACATTTAGGGAGCTGCCCTAATTTATACACTGCTCGGCCGTTAAATCTATAACAAATGACTCTATGTTTTGTATGTAAAAACCTACACCATCAAAGTAACTAGTAACTATAGCTGTGGGAAAAAATGCTGTAGAGTGAAAAGCATAATTTTTCCCTCTGAAATGTAGATAGAGGTATGAAGTTGCATTAAATACGCCAGTAGAGGGCAAGTGTCTAAAAGTAGTGTATAGAGTGTATGTTATGTACTATATTATATTATGTTTGTGTACTTACATCCCACTGCACAGTAAAAAAAAAACAACATCCTTCACCTCAATCATGTACTTAATGAAACAGAACCACTGAGGGAAGCCTTCAACTTCAGGTGTCAGTATCTGATCAATACCAAATTAGGATATTGATACCTTTGACCAGTGATGATCAGATGCATAACCTTTTAGCTCTGAATGAAGGCAATGGCTCCAGGTTTGAAGGAATACTGACATACAAAATCTTTATGACAGTGGGGTTATGACTCTTACTCACAGTGCAGAAGTTTGCCACATTTCCTGTCCTCAGTCTCCACTTCATATGCAGAATCTGTCATGATCAAATCACCATAATATTTTCTATATTGCACCAAACTGCCTGCATACAGTGTCTCTGAGGTTATGATAGAACACTAGTATTTAAAATTTGGCTAGTGCTTTGTGGTCTATACAAGCTTTCATGATATCCCACTTCCAGTGAGAGCACTGCAGTAGCGAGTGGAGGGTCTATTTTAAGTGCAGCCAGATAGCTATAAGGCAGTGTGGCTATATTTAATAAAAGTCTCCCGAACACTGCACCAATCTCTCTCCCCGGGGCTATCTGAATTTGACTGGCCATGTCTGCTCCCATTTAATGTGAAGTGGCAGACAGAAGACGTGTCAGTCTCTTTCCCTCCCTCTTTCCCGGGGTCTTGTCTGTGGACTGAGGAAACAAGGGAGAAAGAAGATGTGGGGAAGGTGATGGTAGGTGTGAGGTGAATGTGTTTTAATATCTACTTCTTGGTCTGTTATGTTTTTTCCCTCTTCAAACTCTTTTCACCTGTCTATGCAAATAATGTCTCCTGACTCTCCCTTGTCCCACACCCCCCATCATCTTCATGAGTGCTTTCTCAGTTTTGTTTTCTCTCTCTTTAGCTCTTGCTAAGTTTTTTACATTTTTAGATGTGCAGCAGTTTTTAAGCACCTTGGTAGGTGGAGTGCTTATCACATCACCACCCTTGGCTTTTATTTCTGTCTTACCGCTGCATAACCACTTCCAAACCCAACTGCTTTTAACAGCCTTCCACCCCAAGGCTATAGTCATGGCGTAGGGGTGTGTACAGTGCAGTGGTATACTGCAGGGCAGAGCACAGCAGATGACTCAGTTCTAGTACCTACCACAGGGAAGTCCAATATATATATATAAATATATATATATATATATATATACAGTACACTATGGATCAGCACTGCATGGGTGTGACTCCAACTGTGCAGCTTTGGTCTGCCTACCTACAACTGTGCTGTGTGGTCCGGTGCTGCTCCACAACATGAAATATCCACGAGTCAAGTTGGGCGTACAGATGGCACAGTACCTGCAGAGCCCCTCAACAGGGGGGATGTGTATGTGTCAGTGTGTGTGTGTGTGTGTGTGTGTGTGTGTGTTTTTGTGCTGAGGGGGGAGCTGATAGAGAGAGAAAGAGAGAGAGAGAGATAAAGGGAAAGTACATCTGTCAGTGTGTACCCCTGCAGAGTGAGGTGGCACTGTGTTTGGATGTGTACATCAGTGTGTTTGACTGTGATGTGAAAGTACTTGTGTGGCTTTGGGCATAAACATTTATGTACCTCATTAGGCCTTTAATCAGGTGTCAGAGCTGCAGTGTAGGAAAGAGAATCAAAGTAGGAAAAGGACAGAAGGATAGGTGGCTAGTACAAGGAGTACATCTGTCAACCTATTGGTTTCCCTGCATGTGTGGGTGTTTGTGTGGTGGGAAATGTATAGCACCAAAGCACAGAGTCCGTATGTCTCAAATGATGTGTTGGAGGTAAACAGTAGAAAAGGGAGATTGAGGACAGCAGAAGGATAGATGAGGAGGAGGAGGAGGGAGGAGCAAGAAGAGATAGCTGGCTTGGCAGAGAGGTAAACAGGAAGAAAGTGGCAGGAGGTGCAGCGAGAGGGAGAGAGTTGGTTTGCAAGAAATGTAGAGATGAGCGTGGAGTATATGCAAAGGTGGGAGGCGTGCAGAAGGAGGGGAGGTCAGAGGGGAGAGCAGCAGGTAGAGTGTACATCTGTTCTGCTCCCGGAGGCCAAGAATGCTCAGGAGGAACAGAGGAGGAAGAAGAGGAGCAGGAGGAGGAGACAAGAGGGGGCACAATCCCACCAGCAAGAGGAGCATCACGAAACGGGCATATATTTATTTTGAATATGAATTCTAGGCATTTCTAAGCACTCCTTATATAGCTCTGAATTGCTGAAAAGGGTGCCTCTGTGAGTGGAGTATAATCCATTTGATTTGGTATCTTTGAAATTGTGAGTATATTGTAAGGGAAGACAGGACAGAGAAAGAGGTGAGAGAAAGGGACCTGAGGACAGGAGCTGATGCTCAGAGGAGAGAGGAAACGGCATTGGTGGGAATGGGAGCCGCATAGGCACCGTGTTCATAGCTCTACTGAGGTTGACATTGTCCCAGAAACTTATGAATAACATCCCTGCGTGTCAGCTGGTCTCTAATGGTGTGTGTATGTGTGTGTGTGATGAAGCAGAAGAAGTCATGGGCTTAGCCACTGTCTATCGTGCAGGGCCTCGTCTCTGTATAGTCTGCTGGGATGGTGAGCGAAACAGAAATGACCCAGAAAGACAGGACACACAGCTGCACAGACGTCAGAATATCAAGGAAGCAACTGAGTTCACATCAGTCTCCTCTGCACAGATTGACTCTGTCTGCACAAGTCATTTAAACATTCAGTGCATTGAAGAGGACAGTCATTTAACATCTGGCTGAATTAGCTGTACGTCTTCTTTTTTTTTTTTATGTATCCATATACACAACTTTGCATGCATTTTCCACTGCAGACAAATCTTGTATATGTTCATTTATATTTGCTGATGTAATTTTTACAGCCAGATTTAATTATATAAGACAAATAATTTAAAATGTAAATGCTGTGACGCTAGTAGCATACTCTTCCAAATTTCATTGTCAATATGAAATCAATATTGTTCCGCTCTAATAACAGATGTGCTGGGTTTAGTGCAGACATTGAAAACACATTTAACAACCTTGCAGGCATTTAATAAAATAAGATGTTATGTGGATTGATATATTGCATCCAGTCTAAGTGTTTTTTCTCTCAGTATCTCCTCTCAAAGTCATCGTCACTACAGCATGTCTCTCTAATTCACTCAAGTGTGATAGAAGTGAATGGCTGTGTGAGGTTATTGGGGGGATGGGAAAGCAATACCATCTGTGATCAAATATGTTTGCTCATGTCTAGCATAAGGTGTTTAAGATGCATGTGTAGCAATGTGTACATAATCTGTTACACACTATTAGCTGTAGGAGGTATGCATGTTTAAGGGAGAAAGTGGCTAATTACCGACTGTACACTTAAGCATACACAAGTTCTGCTTCAACACTCATTCAACAATATCTCTCCTGTTAGCGATTCTCTGCTAATCTCACAGGTGTTTACACGCCATTCAGTTGCTTGCTAGTGCTCGTTAGCTTAGCAGAGCTGCTCTAGCGATGCGCAATGGCTTCTCTCTCTCCCTCTCCTGCACTCTCTTGCTCGGTGTGTCAGATGTTTAGTTATTCCTCTGCCTCCTTTCATGATAATGGTATGTGTAACAAATGTAGTTTATTTACGAGGCTCAGTGAGTTACAATTGCGACTCCGCACCATGGAAAGTCAGTCAGCTGTAGTTAGCACTTAGTTAACACCTAGCTGGTGTGAGCTGACCAAAGGTAGCTTTTGCTAGCCGTCTCCCGGTAACTGCCGAGCAGCCAGGAAACCAGGGAGGCTGGGTAACTGTCCAAAAGAAGCATAGCCCTAAGCCAAAGCCCACGGTTAACCACCAATCTGTTGACGTTTCTAACAGATTATCTCCACTCAGCAACACACCCGCTGAGAAGCAAACTCAGCAAATTATTGGTGACTCTATTTTGAGAAACTTGAAGTTAGCAACACCAGCAACCATAGTCAAATGCATCCCTGGGGCCAGAGCGGGTGATGTTGAATCCTATTTGAAACTTCTGGCTAAGGATAAGCGTAAATATGATAAGATTGTTATTCACTTCGGCGGTAATGACACTTGATTAAACCAATCGGAGGTCATAAAAATGAATGTGGAGTCGGTGTGTACATACGCAAAGACAATGTCGAACTCTGTAGTTTTCTCTGGGCCCCTACTCAATCTTACTAGCAATGACATGTATAGTTGCATGTCATCATTCAACTGCTGGTTGTCGAGGTGGTGTCCAGGTAATGATTGGGCTTTGTGGATAATTGGCGGACTTTCTGGAGAAGACCTGGTTTGATTAGGAGAGATGGTATCCACCCTACTTTGGGTGGAGCCGCTCTCCTATCTAGAAAGCCGAGTTTGTTAGTGGCCCTAAGCCATGACAACTCAGAGTTGAGACCAGGATGCAGAGTTGCAGTCCTACACGCTTCTCTGCGCTTCCACAGTTACCCACCCTAAACTCCATAGAGAGGGTGTCTGCCCCCCGACCACTTACATGAATTGAAACAAGTAAACAGAGGAGGAGCGATACATAAAATCTGTATAAAAATACATTAAAAATACCCAAAATCAAGACCACCACTGCACCAGTACAACAAAATAGGAGAATTAAATGTGGACTCTTAAACATCAGATCTTTGTCATCTAAAGCTGTACTATTATAGTGTAGCGCGCTCCTGGACCGTATTCTGAATTTTTATCTGAATTGTCAGAGTTGTTATCGGGTTTAGTCTTTAAA
>JAVQJF010070164.1:0-44132 GCA_036023855.1 Gadopsis marmoratus
CCATGCTGGCCTCCACCGGGGGCAACTCAGGGTTCAGTGTCTTGCCCAGGGACACTTCGACATGTGGGCAGCAGGAGCTGGGATCGAACCACCAACCCTGGGGTTAATGGACGACCGCACTATCCTCTCAGCCACAACCACCCCCACAAGTACTACTGTTCTTGGACAGAACTCCAAAGAGTGGATCAGCCCTGCTATCAGTCCTGCAATATTCAGAACCTGGTTTCTCCCTGGGGTTTTGATGCTGATCTCTGACAACTCCTGATATGAGACTCCAGTGTCGTGGCTTCTTTTATCTCTCATTATCTCCAGAGAGATGAACCAATAGGTGTGCTGCAGCAGGGCCGCTGGAAGAGCTGATCGCAGCTCCTGTGATATTATCTAGGGTCAGATGTGAAGAATCAGCGATTCTCACTCCTTCTACTGGTATCTCTCTTTTTAATTCTCACTCACCCCTCGTGGGAACGAGGAGGTTGCCACTGATCAATTGCTTCCAAATAGCTTTATTGACATGATAAATGAACATCTGCATTGACGAGGCTGTTGCTGACAATTAGTTGGCATGGCAATGGAACAGTGGTGTCAGTGTGGAGTAGAGTCACACACAGCATAGGGATTGGAGATTAGTGTGATATGAGATCATGTATTCTATTGTATCAGGCCAAAGAAAACCTTGTATGTCCAAATATGGTGATTTAGAATTTTTCAGCTGAAGTGAAGGATTAAATGTTCCTTCATTAGTTGAGAAAATTCTCTTACGTCTTAAGCTCGTTAAACCAGAGCTGTTTAATTAGCTCGTGAAAAGCTTTATAGATACAGGATTTTCATCGGACAGCAATGTTATTAACTTTGTGTCAATTTGCGTGGTTGTCAGTGGTTTTGTGAATTATCCCAATATTATATCAATCAGTATATCAATCGAAACATCGTAATGTCGAATTGCACTGGTTAAAATAATCGGGAGATAAAGGAATCATATTTCATTTGGGGAAATTATTCATTATATGTTAGCATTTATTCTCTTTCTTGTTGAGAGTTAGACGAGAAGGTTCATATCTGTATGGTAATTTACAGCTGGAGTCAGCAGCCAGTTAGCTTAGCTTAGCATAAAGACTGGAAATGTGAGAAATAGCTAGCTTGGCTCTTCCTTAAGGTAACAAAGTCCATCTACCGTCACCTCTGAGGCCTCCTCAAGTAACAAGTTATAGCTTGATTGTTTAAATCCATACAAAAACCTAAGTGTTAGAATTCCCCGGTTATGTGCTGGAATACATTTCGTAGCTTGGACCAGTTGCCAGGCAACTCCAGGAACTTACTGGTTGGAGTGACTTTTGTTGCTGACCTGAATTTATTCTGAAAATTAACATATCTTACAAAAAATTAAAGCGGTCCTTAAAATGATTAATTGATGGAGACAATGTTGTTTGGAGAATCATCCAAAACATAGTGAATAAATTGTTAAATAATGTTTTTAAACTGCCCTAATTTGTTTCTGTCTTTGTCATTACATGCATGTAAAATGGGTATGTTTTGGCTAAGAAGTCTATACAGTATTATGCCAGGCTGTCCCATGCTGAGAGGCAGTATTAGATCCCAGTCCGGCCCTCTGCCATCTCCTATACTGTAGGTGTTGTATTGGGGGTGAGCCTGAAGAGTGTGGGAAGTTTGAATAAAGAGCAGTGAGTGTGCCAGAGCTACGTTTGAGATGTGTTTTGTTATGAGCATATGTCTCAGTCAAGAGGCATGAAGCACTGGGCTTGGCAGACCCTCAGAGCTGTGATCAGCTCTTCTGCTGTGTCAATCCATTAGCACTTTTTCTCTGTGCGCTCCCCTGACTCTCGCCACCCACGGCCCCGCTGACTCGGGCACTCTGGCAGCTCAAATGCGATGTGAATAATATATTATGATGCATATCAGTTCAGCTTGACAAAGTGTATCTGGCCAACGTGAAGAATCTGTTACGCGTTGTGATCTCAACTGATTTCTGGTTTTATATTGGCTACTTATACTTGTTTTCCTCAAATAACGGCTTTGCTATACAAGATAATGTTCCACAGCAAATAGACACAGTTACAAGGTGTGAAGCACAAGTGCTCTATATAATACAAGAGGGAATATAGTTTGAAAAAATTCCACGTTACCGTTCTTGCCACTCCCTATTGTGTGACCAATTAACTAATTTGAGGAAAAGACCATTTTGTGGCCATAATGCTGTGTAAAGCCCTGGGGCATGCTGGAGGAAAACAGATTAGCACATTAGTTTATTGTAGGGGCTGAATGAAGACTTCTGGCTCTGCCTCAGGCCCTGCTGGCTGTTATTAAAGCAACTGCTGATCATTGACATCGGCAGACAATTATCCAGCTCTTTTTTTGACTGAAATAGAAAAGGTTATAAATATCAAACTCTCCCACTCTGGTTTTACGCATGTTAATATTTGAGCCACACGTTTAATGCACAAGATTACGAAAGGTCAGGCGTTCTGAACCTTATTTGCCAAAAGCACTGAAAATGTGAGCGGGAGGTAACCATCCACCTTATGATCAATTTCTATACAATCCCTTGTACAAGTACACACTTTCATACTGCTGTCTATTGTCTCATTGCAGAGTTGTAAGAATTAACAGAGAGCTCTGTCAGTCGTCCTTTTCTCTGCCCTGTGGGCCTTTATGCACCCACAAATGAGAACAGGCAAATACACTGCATCTTTAAAGTACCTCTCTGTCTCTCTCTCTCTCGCTCTCTCGCTCTCTCACTCTCTCCGGGGATATAGACACTGCCAGTTAAGTTCTGCTTGGCTGCGCTCTGAGGAGATGTTGGGACTGTCAGAGGAAATATACGGTCCTTGTCTGGAACCCAGGTGTGCTGAGGCAAAGTGTTAAATTTGGTCATTACTCTTGTAATAGTGCTTTTATGTTTCGCTCGCAAGGGTCATGTGTGCAACCGCCACAGCAGGTCTTTGTTGAAAGGTCTGCAGACAGAGACGTAGGACTCTGTTGTCAGGAGGATCATATTAAAACGGGTTCCCATGTCCGTGCAGGATGGTGAATGTCAGGCAGACATCCACAGAGCCTGTTGCAGGACTGAAAGACTTGAGGCAACACTGATGAAAACAGAGTGGTAAAAATGTTTAAGACAAAAATGAATCCTGAGTGTGAAAAATAAGGTGATAAGACGTACATCAAGGCTTTTTGAGGCATGTCGGACAAATCATCGGTGCATGCGTTTTGTTTGTGTGTATTTGCCTTCATGCAGCAACATATGCAAGTATGTGTTGATTTGTGCGTGCTGACTGGGCCGGAGGCAGGGCCAGGGGGGAGGAGACAACAATTCTAACGGCTTTTTGATGTAGACAAATGGCTTACAGATGGCCCACTCAATACATTCAAATGAGAAATAAAAATAGGGGAGGGACTATCAATACAGGGATGGTTGTAGCATGATGTGACTAGAATGCACTCATCAGTCGGCCAACCAGACACATTTTCAGAACATATTTAAATATCTATAAGTGATTTGGACCCCAACAACTTCATTCTAATACTTTAGTCAGAACTGGGATTTCTAAATGGCTGTGAAAGCACAATATAACACAATACTGAACATTGAAATATTGGTCTTGACCCTTGATAGCTAGGCTTATTTATTAAATGGAAGAATATTAAATTAAATTAAATTACAGCTTCTTAGAAAGTTACAATAACATATTAATAAAAGAAGCTGATGATTATTAGGCTGCATGTTTTTGGTTGTTTGGTAGCTCTACCCTGTAAAGCTCTTGCAAAAATAATATGGGGGAAAAAAATCAGTGCAATTCAAATATATCAATTTGTAAATGTGTACTGCTGAAGTAGACACAAAATTAACCAATAAAAAGCTTAATCCGTGCTGCAATTAGGCACTTTGCATTGACAGTTACACTGTAAGGGATCAATACAAAAACACGACTATACAAATGAATGTAAAACCATCAAATAACAAAGGATAATGCTAGGATATCCACCACTGAAAACAGCCCCCGGTGGTGGAATTACAACTCTCTAAGATCCAGCAGTCTGGACAGTTTATGTCTGAAGAGATAATCCTCTTCATTCAGCCATCTCAGTCTGCAGACAATATCCTGGAGGTAAGAGCTGCCAACACATTCTATGCTATAATGTTCGGCCGATATAAATTGTGTTTACTCACGTTTCACCTTTAACACGGGGCTGGAAAAGAAGCCCAAATGCGATTATGCACATGAAGAATTAATCCGGAGATGAGCATAGGGTAATGTATGGTAATTATCCAACAGGAAATTCTTACATAGCGATTAGCATATCTGGGAGGCCAGACAGGGATGGGAGGGCAGTCTGAGACGAAGCAAAGGACACAGCTGCTGATAAGAAGCCCAGTTTGTTGTGTGTTTTTTTTTTTTATGTTGATTAAAAATGTGGATAGCCTGGCTACAGGCATGTACTCACTCCCTCAATTCCTGTTCCTCTCTATCTTACATGCACATACACAATCTCAGATGAGAATGGACACGTGGATGCACACACACATACACAAACACACCTATCAGTGAGAAGGGGGATATAATTAAGAAGGAAAACACTGGATTTGAGAAATAAACACTGCTCACAGCCCACTAAAAAAGAGGTACTTGTGTGTATATTTGTGCCTATACACAATACATATATTTAGTAACAAATACATTTATTATAGCCCCAACAGGTGTATTCAAAACTGTTTAATAATTAGTAAGAAGTCACAATCCAAGGATTCTTATTCACTCCATGCAATTCATGCAATAATGGGTCAATAACATTAAGGACGGCAGAACTATGGAGTGACTTTAGTGCAAAGGAGGGTTATGACAATGGTGATTTCACTTGTGACTATGTGATGCGCTTATTGAGTGACTGATGATTTAATTAAGGCCTCTCTCTAAATTTAAAGAGGCCACCCTGATTCTTCCGTTACGTTGGATTTGTCCCACCTCAGGAAGAAATTGTTGCCATTTTCTCCATTCTTGTCGGGCCTCTGTCTGTCACTCTGTATGTCTTTGTCTTTGTTCACCTAAAACGACATTTTACCTGTGTTCGGCCAATACATGCTTTGTCACCAGCACTGTGGTATAATGCACCAGGAGGTGGAAGATGTGAAGCATCTATATTCTCAACACAACAAAGAAAAGAGAAACTGCTAAAAAAAAAACGCATTTTCAAAAAGAGATCACTCCATTGTTCGTGTTAGTTTCTGTTGTTGATGTCTATGCATGCTGTATTCTTTGTTGCAAATCACAAGTACTTTATTGTATGTCTTCCAGCAGCTCCTAAGCCCATTATTTCTCTAAGATAGCAGTAGCAGTGTTTATGAAGTTCTGGCAACAACACAAACAGGTTTCAACCTACTGTATCTTTTTCTCTTTTTTTTTTTGTCTGCCCTGTAACCCCATTGCACAACGTGACCATGAGCCACTGTATCAATTCTGGGTTTGGTATTTAGGTGTAATCAGCCATGTAGGACACCAGCTTGCCAAGAAGCAAGGCCCTTTGTGAGACGCCCATCTGTTTAGTGCATTGGGACGAGCCCGGTCCCAAAGAGCTGCTGGAATGAAAGGATGAGTATGAGAGGGCCCAGCTGAAAAGACAAGGGTGGGCGGCAGCATCAGGACACAGTCTGTCTACAGCACTCCTGCAGTCCGCTCTTATTCTAATGCAGCATCTATGACTCCCCTGCTTGCATACAACTCAGAGATCAGAGGCTGACAGATGCACCAGGGGAAGCAGACTGGGATGTCTGACACATGCACACATCTATCCTTTCATGCATGCAGCATCTGTGTTCTCCTCACTCTCTCTCTGTTAAGCTGTTTGGCTAATATTTTCCTATTGACTCGCCCGTGTACATATCACCCAGCCTTGGTGACCTCTTAGCAGGACATATCAGTGTGAGCGCAGATCGATTCATACAGTGGGCAATCCCTCCTTGTTTTCAGCATTCAGTGGACGGGCTGGGCAGAGTGGGAGCAAGCGATTAGCTGCTATAGGCCAGTCAACCCATTCCAGCAAGGCCATGACCCTACTGCAGCAGGGCTGACCATACCTCCCCGGCTGCTAAGTCTGAGAATCAAGCCTGAAACATATTACCCCTGACTGAGATCACAGTCGGCACAATAATAACCAGATAGCAAACAGTGGGAACTAAAATATTGTAGTTTTTCAAGTTTGTCCTTTGTTTTGAAAATCTACAATGAAATTTTGTTTACATTTCTTCTGCTAATATATTTTCCTCCTATTTTTATTGTTATTATTCATTTGTTTTTAAATTATTATTATTCATTCATTTATTATTATGAATTCATAGTTACCGAATGTTAAACTGATGGTGTGTTGTGATTGTTGACTTTCATGTACATTGAAAACTTTAATTTGGAGAAAAGGGATCAAAATATTTGTCTTTTGTGTTGATCTAATTAAGTTTTTTGCGGGGGTTTTGTCGTAGTTTCAATGTCAGACATCTAGAACTTTTATTTTTGAATTATAGAAAAATTTAAAATAAATAACAGCTGACCACATTTAGAATCATTACAAATGTTTCTTCTCAGTGGCCTGGAGATGTGAGGCAGGTGACCTGCTTGTGAGAGACTTGGCATGTGTTGCATGGAAAAGAGCCCTTTAGCTCGGGTATTAGAACCATATGCCCCCAAGCTCCAACAATCCCCCCAATCCCCTGCCCCTCCACATCCCCCAAACCTACACACAAGCACGCTCCCTTCTATCGACACAGCCTGCGCCCCCCACCCCCGGCCCACTGTGCCTCCCCTTGCAAACGCTCCTGATAACTGACAGCAGCTGCGTTGATGAGCACAATGCATGGGCCAAGGCAGCTCAGCTGGCCTCAGTCCCCATGACACTGGTTTGACCTCTGGCATGTCGGTCGTCCTCCCCGAAGGATGCTCTGCCTATAGCCTGCCGCAGTCTGTCTCTCTATCTTCTCTCCCCACACACATCCCTCCCAGGCAGGACACACACCCGACAACGGGTGCATCCTCAGGTCAGCCAGGTCAATTAAATTCAAATTGAGTATAAATGATCTGGAAATCATGTACAGATAAGGAAGTAATGCACAGAGGAGGGAGGAAGCACCGCTGCCGGTCAGTTGAGAACTTAGAAAATATTCATACCAAGCTCCCCACGGATGCTTCATCAATATTTGCTTATTGACTTTCTTCAACTGACTCATAGATAGCCGTACAGTCTCTCCTTTGTGCATGGATCCATATTTACCCTCCCTCCACACACTCATAGACACTCCCATATGTGCACAAGCAGCGGTGTATCCAGTATGAGTGAGAGTGAAAGGCTTGTAATAGCTCTCCTCCCTAAGGGAATGATGACACCAAGGAAACCAAACAGAAGCTGATGGTGTGACAGAGTGGAGGAGGTTAGTGTGGGGGGGGGCGGTCATCGCTCCCCTTTGCCATTCTGCTCCTTGACAACTTTACAGAATAGCCTTTTAATTTGCTGCAGCGTCTGGGGTGTCTGAATTGTGCCTGCATCAATCACCATCATCACCAGGGCCGTGGGCACTCTGTCCCCTGGGCCCTCTCACTGAACGGCCCCTCAGGCTGATCACCACCCCCCCCACGTCCCCTCATATGGGGTATAGCTTTCTCCTTATGTGCATCTCCCCTCGCTCACCTGCTCTTCCTTGCGCCCGTACTCGCTCACGCAGGCAGCACGATACTGCTCGAGCCCCACCACAATCACGTATTGTGCATGAAGTGGCCATCTCACTGCGTCAGTACAGCTGCGACCAATCGAGAATGATTTTTAACGGCGTTCTGTATTGTAACAGGACAGACCCATGATCGACCCTCTCTCTGAGAGGCTATAGGATATACTTTGGGAGAATGGTCCCCTCTCCCTCTGTGTCACTTTCGACACTGCTATAATGACGGTGCCCGTGAAAACCATTACTAATATCAGTTTATAGGCATTAGACTGATGAAGATGCATGTGTGAATGAGAAAAATCCCTGATATGATTTGGCAGGTCAGTGTAGAGGTGGTCAATATGGATTTCTCTTCACTCTGTGGCTGTCAGCCCTGCATTGATGGGTGTTCCTGCTTTAGCAATGTGTGTTTTTGTGTGTGTGGAAGAGCTTCCTTTGCAGCAGAGTGTACATTTTCTTACCTGTAAACTTGACCACCGTATTCACTTTTTGTTGCCGTTGTAATGAGTGATAACCAGTAATTAAACTCGATAGGAGGAGCTGTTTTCTTCAAGCCCATTCTATATGACAGTGCCTCGGTATTTCCTTTGCATTTCTCTATGCTACCTGTGTTATGCTAATTCAGTCCAGCACAGGCTGTTCAAAGACGGTAGCTTTGTGTTGTATGCTGAGCACTGCAAATGTCACGCCAAGCTGTTCCACTTTTCAGCTCTAAAAAAATTATGAAGGCAAGAGCTCAGTTGGCTCAGAGCAGAAAAGGCAGGTGGTATGTTCCTTGGCCAGAAATAGATATTAAACTGTTACAGATAGTAGTGCTTTACACATTGCTCAGTTGCCAGTTAATTATGTAGACATAACTAAAAGCGTGCCAAAATCCTATCTTCATGATGGTTAAAATGTTCCGTTTTTTGTTGAGACTGTTCCAGAGAGGTGTTGTAGGCTTTCCTTATTTGATTAACTGTTCAATGGTCCTGCCCAAACAAAAAGCAATTCAAATGGTTTTGGAGGTTTGGGTTTTTTGTATTTCTGAGTTTCCTTGGATCCTAACAACAAAACCTTATTTTTTTAAATATATATATATATATATGATCACACAATGTTTTCAATTATGAGCCTCTATCAATGAGATGTCTGTTTACAGTAAAAGCACACTTTCAACAATCTGCAGTTTTCTCCATTCAAGTGAAATAAAGGACAGCCTAATAATAATAAAACATGGTACAACATGAACAAGAAACATTTTTAAAAGATGATTACATTTTCTTAAAAACTCAGAGTATGCCATGCAATCTTTGTGGTATTCCAGATTTCAGCGTGGACACACTGAAGCGTACAATTCAATTTGCATAATTCTGTTCAGTAAGCCCTCTGAAGCTAAACTAAACGGAAACAATATGATCACCTATGAAAACTCTAAACAGGCCACATGCTGAGAGAGATTCCTCTGCATGAAATTTTATTTATTTATTTTTAATCCTAGCATACTCCAGCCGAGTACTAATGCTTGCTCAAGTTGAGCTAAATACAATGCCTTTTTCAACAAGATATGGCAACTCAATCTATGCTATACCAAACGGTAGGGAAGAACTTTAATGGAAGTAAAACTGGGAGCCAACTGCATCTTTAGTTTTAATCTGAGGAACAAATGAATGCGGCTGAGAGTGAGTCTGAGTCTTCTTCCTTTAATATTTGTCAAGTGTAATCCTCATCCTGGTCTTTAGGCAGTTATCATGTTACTTTCCTTTGGTGAGACTCTGAAGAATGGAGACTTCTGTTCTGTGTGCAGCGTACAGGGACTGAATAGGCCTTCCTGCCTCACAGTATGGAGCTCCGGATGCATTTGTCATGTCATACTGTGTCTTGCCAGGTATTTTCCTTCTGTCTACAACTTTCCCCATTCCACCACTGCCCAATCAGCTTTAATTGACTTTAATTAGCATCTAGTAATTAATTTTGTTTTCTACATATTATTTGTATGAATGGTCCCAGTGGGTGGCCTGTTCATCTCGTTAGGGCCAATTAGCTGCAATTAACAAACACTAATGACGCGCTCTTTTTTCATTCCAAAACAAACAGTGCGCACCCTGCCAGATTCCGGTGCTGCACAGAGACCTCTTGTGTGTTGGAGTGGTGCAGGGGGGCAGCTCACTGGGCTGGGCTTCCAATCAACACCTCTAATGGAGAAACACAAGCCCAGAAGGAGACACTCATCCACACCACGTGCATTTAGGATGGCAGGGGGATCCTTTCTTTCCCCTCTCCGGTCTTTACATTGTCACCTGCCGTTACATTTATAGAAACTGAGATCAGGTTTGAGGAGCAGAATAGATGTACGAGAAACCTTATGCGTTTACTCTGATTAGTATTAGTCACCTCACATTCATTGCTGGACCGCTATACAATGTGTTATCCATTTCAGCATCCGTGGTTTAATGCCAGGTTTTGCACTCATCCAAACATACTTTCTGATGGCAAAGAGAAAAATTAAATAAAGGAATAAATCACTTGACTTATGGAAATATTCAGATTGTAGTTCAGCACCTTGCCTGCTGTTCATGTGTCTCCAGTCCTGTGCAAATCAGAGAAAGGGTACCAATTAGAGGCATGTCGAGATTTATTTAGATTGCATCAATTTAAATATATATTATAATAATAATAATAAATAAAACTTTGAGCTATATGTGAGGAAGCAAGAGGAAATTTCTGGGCCTGAGTTTTGTTCAACTTGACAGAGCTTTAAATATTCTTGAGTCTTCTTTTCTTTAGCAAAGGATATCTTAACTTTGCACTCTCAGCCACTAGACTTCTGCTTTTCTCACATCCGACAACACACTACACATCCCGGGACAGACGTTGTAAACGAGGCATTCTGCTTTGCAAAATCCTGCTGGCGGGGATTTCTACACCAACACTGTAAATAGTTTACATAAAGCTATGCTTTCCGCACAGTTGGGTGTGAATGAATAAAGGCATGCAGCGTGCAGAACTATATTTACAGAAGCAATGTGATCAAATCCTAGTTGTTGTTTGCCAATTGTGACTGATTTCAGCTTCATTTTAAATAATTCACCAAAAGATGCGAGGTCACTCCTTGTTGCCTGTGCATGCTATCGGGCTGTTTTAATCATTTTTGCCCTGTTAGAATTCAAAGAGTGCATTGGGTTGCTGTCCATGGTGCTTAAAGTGCATGCTCAAAGTATTCTCTGACCAATAAGACTGGCTTAAACTACTTTGTGCTGCATGCTCAAAAAAGTATTTTTAGGATATATGAGCCCACTTGCAATTATGAGTTTACACAGCAATCTGTATACAATGAAAAATATGTGAATATGTAAATTTGGGTTATAAAAAATGTGTCCTTGTGTCTTTCACTGTATATACTGCATTCGCAGTACACGCTCAGTATCTCAAATATCTCCAGCTGACAAAACAATATAATTGTCTAAAAAAAAAAAGGATCAAAGAAAATAATTATTATTCACGTTTACATTCATAAAGGAAATGCAGGAAAGTGTTCAGATGGGACATTGATCTCTTAGTTGATTTTGTGTTGGAGCTACAGCCACAGTAGCTGTTTCATAAGTCAAATTAAAAACGGAATAAAAGAAAATAGACAGAACGCGGCAGAGGATATTTTAATTCATTATTTGTTAACTTAGAGATCCGCTGTCAGACACAACAGCTGAGGACGGTGACAGAGGCTCTACCCGCCGGCCTGCCGCTGTGGGCCCTACGCTGTGGCCGGTCTACTAGAAGAAAATGTAAAGTGCAAACGAGTTTTATTTATTTATCTATTTTTAATAGCTTCAAGAAAGATTTTGCAACTCTTTCACTCGCGTTTAATTTGATACAGTCGTGTGGGGGGGGGGCTTAGATATCAGGGACTAGCAGAGCTGGGACAGAATGCGCTATCTCTCCTTCCGCAGCGCAGCAACGCGGCGCGATAACATCTGGGAGGAGAGGCGGCCTATATATCGCCAGAGATTATAAACATTAGTGATCCTTGTCCTTTCAAACGAAATGAGGAGGAAATGCTGGGGCCACACCATTAATCTACGCGGGGAAGGCTTGTGTTCGGCGTGTTCATCTGTCCTCTCCCTCTCTCCCTCTCTCTCCCCCCCCCCGGTGCTGCAGGGACAGGCCCGCTGATAAAGTGTCATCTGCCGCTGGCGCAGCCTCATTCTCCCGCACGAGCAAAAGCAAATTATTTATTCTCACGATATCAGCGTTGACCCTCAGCAGGCTTTCAATGAGAGAGAGACACAGAGAGAGAGAGAGAGAGAGAGAGAGAGAAGCTGGCTGCGCAAAGAAAAGAGGAAATGATTATTATTGTAAGGAGAACGTTGGTGAGATTTTGTTTCATTTTTGCGTTTTATTATTTGCTGCTATTTCTTGACGGGTACAGATCCTCAGACGAGGTAGAGACTCGCAGCCGCTGTTTCAGGCTGCCAGCATCATCATCATCATCATCATCGTCGTCGTCCTCATCATCATCATCATCATGAGCAATCTTGGATGAAAGTTCCCCTCGTCGCCCTGTTTTATTTATTTATTTTTTTTTGCTTTTCAACGATCTTCGACTAAAATCTGCTTTTGCCAAAACACAGCATCCCGGAGGAAGTCTTTATCTATTTCACTTCGCGGCGCCCAGATTTTGTTTAGTTTCACTCGAAGGTCCAGAGGCTCGCAGCTACTTTGTGAGAGTCCCACACTCGGCTTTGCACCTTGGCAGCGCCTTGACTTGAGTCTCCACGTTGTGTTCGCGGCGTTTCACTTGTCCCCCCCCCCCCGGAGCGCGCGTGGTGGCGGCGGCGCGCGGCGAAAAGGCTGCTCATAGGTTGAGTTCCCGGCGATGACGTCACGGGAGCCTTAATGGGCAACAGGCTGCGCTTTAAGAGGCGCCTCTCTCAGACTGAGAGCTCGTCGCGGGAGGGGAAATGACAAGGCTGATAGCGTTTCATCGCTGTTTTTGCTCCACTTTAGACATCACTCAGGATATATCGCACAGCAGCGAGTTGATGTAATAGCCACTACTGGGTAGGCTATATATATATATATATATATATATATAATTTTTTTTCTGCGCTTACCCATATAATCGCACACTTCGGATCATCTCAACGGGCCCGCAGTGATCTCCAGTCCATCGCGTTGTTTCAGAAAATGCAGTTTTTGCAACAGTTGCCCCGTGGTTCGGAGCTGCAGGGGCCAGATGTGGATTGTTTGTCCTGTGGGACAGACGCGCGGCATCTAATCTCACGGATGGTGATGTAATTATCCACCTTCATTTGGATGCATCGGATTTCCCCCGCGGATCATATCCAAGCAAGTCCACGCCGAGGTGACTGGGACGTCGGAGGAAGAAACGCACAGAGTAAATATCCCACACACTGGGCTGGGAATAACTCCAGACAATGCTTAACTGTTCCAGCTGTGAGAAGCCTATCCTTGATAGGTTCCTGCTCAAAGTTTTGGACAGACCGTGGCACATCAAATGTGTCCAGTGCTGCGAGTGCAAATGCTCTTTGACAGAGAAGTGTTTTTCACGAGAAGGGAGGCTGTATTGTAAGAATGACTTCTTTAGGTAAGCATCCAAGGTGTGTGTGGTTCATTCTAGTTATTTAGAAGAAGAAGAAGTAGAAGAAGAAAAAGAAACAAAATCCCAGAGAAAATACAGCTGTTGGCAAAATGTCATCTGTTTTTGAGCCGATAGAAGCGAAGGTGAATTGAATTCGAGGCTCCAAGGTAAGGTTCCCAAATCGAGGTAAAAGCGTGGATGCTGGCCGAGCGCTCAAGGGGCCTGTGTCCAAACCCCTGGACCACGACCTGCCAGGACCAGGCTTTGTTTACACCGTGAGAGCTGCTGCCCGTTCGTTCGAACGTCGCAGTCGTCGGTTATTGTTATGTTATTGTGGGGTGTTTTTTTGTTTTTGTTTTTTCATATAAATAATGTGAAAATTGCGGGCGAAAATAAGTTTATAATGGAGAATTTGATGGAGAGCCGACATGATATTACAGGATATTATTGACGTCCTCTGCAGCTTTACCGCGAGCAGGGCTGCTCATTGTTGCACGTGCGGACGCTGTGATGGACTTATTGGACTCATAATGTTACAGCTGTGATTTATAATCTTTATTTCATCCACATCTCTGTCGCGACATTTCACTTCAGGTTAGGCTGTAGATTAGACATCGGACATGTTGCCTTCAAAATAATGATTTGATTGTGTTGAGCACACAGCAGTTCCTTTCATCTTTGTGGCCTTTTGGCCTTTGCTAGAATTGTCAGTGCTGTAAACAGAGCATGCATGAAGCATTTATTGGAGACATGATTATATAGGCTGCTACAGGTGTACTGAAACTTTCCCCTGACTCTTGCTCTCCCTCTGAAACAGGAGATTTGGCACCAAGTGTGACGGTTGCGCCCAGGGGATTTTACCCAGTGATCTAGTCCGCAGAGCCAAGAGCAAAGTGTTTCACCTGAACTGTTTCACCTGTGTGATGTGTAACAAACAGCTGTCCACCGGGGAGGAACTGTACATCCTGGACGAATTCAAGTTCGTGTGCAAAGAGGACTATCAGAACAGCAATGGAAAAGACACGATCCTCCTCTCAGGTGGGTCACACGTGAGACATTTATTGTGTGTTTAATGTTTAAAAAAGAAAAGAGGGGAGAAATGCTTTTTTAAAATTAATATATAAAAGGCAAAGTCATTATTGTTATTATTGTTGCTGCTGTTATTATTATTATTATTATTATTAGCAGCAGCAGATTTTCAATTATAACCCTCTCCAGACAAAAGGAAAAAAATGTATATAGACAATTTGGTTAGTGCATTTTATTTACAGTGATCTTGTAAATTGGCCAACTGTCCGAGTGGGATGTCCGGGACATTAACAGCATGTTTCAACCTGTGCTGCTGCCATAATAAGCAGCCCGCTTCCAAAAGGCCGCAGATTTCCTCTCGGGGCTTTTATTTCTTATTTCATTTCCTCCTGCGAATACTAAGCGCCGCGTGTTGCTCTCGCGACAGTCACGACGTGCAGCGACCCGAGTCTGTCCCCGGACTCCCAGGACCCGCAGGACGACGGGAAGGACTCGGAGACGGGACACCTGTCTGACAAGGACGCGTGCGGCAACGAGAACGACGAGCAGAGCGCCGTCGGGAAGCGCCGCGGGCCTCGGACCACCATCAAAGCCAAGCAGCTGGAGACCCTGAAGGCGGCGTTCGCGGCCACGCCGAAGCCCACCAGACACATCCGGGAGCAGCTGTCGCGGGAGACCGGCCTCAGCATGAGAGTCATCCAGGTAAACGGCAAAAGGGGGGAGGAAAAAAGGAGAGAAAGGTGTGTTTGTTGTGTTCACGCAGGTTCTGCGGGGCCTCAAGGGGCGACACCGCAGCGGCTGGAGTCGGGAGGTTATTCGCCACCAAAGCTTTTATGTACACAGAAATAAACTGCGTCTGAGGGCTATTTGGCTTTTTATTTTTTTTTTTTGGGGGGGGGGCGTCTTGCAGACAACCTTAGGGGAATTTTCCCTTAATGCTCTGCTCATCATTATTATTATTTTTCCTCTTATTTCTTTGCACACAAGGGCTCCGGACCGTTCTGTCCTTCCGCCGTAATCTGCGCTCCCGTTGCGCAGCTGAAACCCTTAAAAGCAGCACTCACTTCAAACGCTCACAGGACGAAGCGCCGTGTAACGTGCGACTCGCGGTGACTGTTTCAGTGATCGAGACATTTAATGTGCACGAAACGTGCACGACAGAAATGTCGCCGTGAGCCCTTCGCGGCCCTGCGTGGCGAGTGTCGTGTCATCCCTGCTGCACAACGTGATCAAAAAATGGCCTTGTTCTCTCCCCCCCTCCATCCACTTTGTCCTAAAGGTTTGGTTCCAAAATCGGAGGTCCAAAGAGAGACGCATGAAGCAGCTGAGCTCTCTGGGCGGCCGGAGACACGTGTTCTTCCGCGGCCAGAGGAGGATGAGAGCGCTGGGAGAGAGACTGGAACCGGAAGAGCTCGGCCACTTCTCTTATTATGGAGGTGAGCTGTGTGTTTGGGTGGCAAGTTGAGTGTCAGCTAAATGTGCGTCCTCGCGTTGATGTATTCATCCAGTGCATCTGTGTATCGAGCCTGTTGATCTCCAGTAAAAGAAGGAAAAAGAAATCAGATAAAACGAATACATTCTTATTGTTTGTGTTCTTTTATTTCTAGTCCTGGTTGACTCTGTGCTCTAATCCAGATGTTTATATGACTGCAGATTATCCTGGTGAATACTATGGCTCAGGAGGGAACTATGAGTACTTCCTAGGCCCGCCATCGTCCCACGCTCAGACTCCAGCAGACTTGGGCTTTGTGCCCTCCTCTGTCCCCGCTGGCACCCCGTTAGGAATCATAGACCACCATCACCCAGGGCACCACTGTCCCGGTGAGCTGCAGTGTTTCTCTGACACGGTGTCTCATCACCCTGCGGACTCACCCAGTCCGGAGCCCAATATACCGGGCTCAATGCACAGCATCTCCAGTGAGATGTGTGGCCCCGGCACACCTTTCACCACTGTGTCTCTCAGCGACAACGGATACACCAACCAGCTGTCACAGCCCTCTTCAGAGATGAGCGAAGGCACTGTCTGGTAATCCGGCCGGCACCGAACTACAAAGGCACTCTTGGATTTGGAAGGCACATCAATGCATTTTATTGTCCATTCTTTGTTTTGTTTTTTTTGTTGTTTTTTTTTAAATGTAAATGTATTTATTTATTTGCTTGCTTGCATTTCTGTTAAACTCTATTTAACTATTTATAAATCTCTATATTTGTATGTTGGTATAATTGTTTATCGACTAGCCAGTCAATAGATTGTTTTAAATAATCCATGTGAATTTTCACCCATTAACACGTTCATGATGCCGGGCCTCATTGATCAAGCAATAAACAAACACATCTTATATGCTGCAGAAAGTGTTTTTCCAGTGTTGTTTACAAAACCTTTTCTGCCACATATTTGACATTAATTGTCGCTAAAATGTTGATGTGAAGGTGCATGATAGCATTTGTTCTTGTCATATTTAAGTGTTCTACACATACTGACAAACAGCACCGTCCGTCCATGAGTTTGTGTGTAATACAAGACCTCGTCATTTAATAACAGATTATGATTGTTACGTTCAGTACATTTGACCAAAAACCTCTCTCAGGACCGTGGGAACATTGTCTTTGTTTGTTTTTATTTGTCAGGCTTTTCCTTTGAATGATCCTGTTGTCAACGCATTTGCCTTCAAAAGGATATCTTTATAAATCAGAACATTTTATATGTAACTGAAAATGATTCGACTTCAACGTGACAGTCCGGCCGTATATATCTAGAGAAATGGACAACTGTACGGAGCAGTCAACTGTTTACTTAAAGCTCCGGCATTCAGGGGGTTTGTACATCCGCGTTGTTTAAAACCTCTTGGTTCACATGGACAGACCATTTAATGCAAACAAACCAAACTTTTGTAGCCGTTCTGTTCATGTGGTCGCTCACTGTGCTAGTTTGTACTATGTCCTCATTAAAACACACACACACACACACACACACACACACACACACACACACACACACACACACACACACACAACATATAATACTAATAAACTGTTGCACAGCAGAATCCTGCACCTTTAGTTGTGAGATGCAGCATGTCTTTCAAGTGTTCACTTCCTCTTCTAATTATAATTACCTGAGGATGTTTGTAGTAAAAAAAAAAAAAGCAACAGCATCTTGCGGCTCAGTAAGCCGAGCAGCCGAGACACAAGCTGGTTTTTGTCTCAGTGGATAAAAGTGTCAAATTATTTACACAGATGATCTCATACACTGCCAGCAGCAGCAATGTTCTTTTTTTTTTCATGAGCTATACTTGATTGTTCCAACTAAGTTTATGAGACCGATGTTTACGACCATTCACTGTATAATAAAACACATATTGATCATTGTTATTGGTTAATCACTTTGGGGGGGGAGGGATGCAGAACCTGTTCTTTTCAAGTATGAGTGACTCTTGATCTTATAAAATGGACATGGATTTGTTGAGGCACACAACATTGTTAACGTGCAGGGGACCCTTTAAGGAAACATATGTATTTCCAGACCAGTACTTTCATAGACACCCTGATACAGTATGTCTCTCTGGGTTACGTAGGGCTAGTTATCTAAATAAATACTTATACAAAACATATAACATTACTTAAAATTACACTAAACTTACCAAACTATCTTACATTAATAACAATTGATTATCACCAATTTAGTGTATTGAATGTCACAGAAGTTTAAATTCTCTTGGTTTTTTTTTTGGACAGCACATTTGACAGCATGTGTCTCACTGTCTGAGAGACACACTCTGCAGCTGCATGGTGGAGCTTTGACTGCGCATCATTTACAGTGACAACCTGAGATTGTTGGATTTAGATGACTGTACCTGCTCTCAAAGTCTGACAGAAGAGAGAGAATTCCACGCCTCAGAATCTCCATCGTTTCCAAAAACAAAAAACCCATTTTGATGCTGTTTCCGGGTTGGAGAAAGTATGAGCTGCCAAACACAAGTGACATAAACAGTTACAAATGTTTTGCTTTATAGCTGTAACGTTGAATATTTTATGTTGTTACAGACTGCTAAGTTATAGCCTTTTATCCAGAACTCTCATCCTACAAACACTTTGACAAGGAGATTTAGGACTTTCACATGATTTTCTGGAGAGGTTTGCAGGTTCTCTGTCTGCTGCAGCGCAGTCAACAAAACTGGAGCTGCTCATTGTGGCAGTGTCGGCTAATCCAGACAAAACATCTAGCCAACAATCAATAATCCTTCCAGTCCTGGAGCAATTGGTCAGCATTCTTTTTACGATCGCTCTCTGCAAATGCAAGTGAGCTGTCGAGTTTATAAAGCGGCTGATGTCTGCTACAGTACAGTGAGGGAAGAACACGCCATGCCGCGGAAGTTTAGGCACAATTGCTATTTGTACCTGACGGTCACTGCTTTGAATGTATTCACTTGTTTTTATCTTGACTTATCCAAATGAGTTTGCGGCAATGTTCTGCAAACACCAAGGGCAAACAACAACAAGCAAATTCTGTTAGCACAGCAGACGATACAGAGGCAAACTGTTTAATTGGAAAGTTTATCAATGCATATAATATACTGTATGGTTGTGTGTCTGTGGGCATGTGTGTGTTCATGCTATGAAAAGGGGGTTCTTAATCTCTTTGGTAATTGTCCATTTGCTGGGCATTTTCTTAATAATTTATGGAGCACTGCTGCAGGGACACGACCGGATATGTGCAAACAGCAAGCTTGTCTGAAATGTTAAGTCACAATTTGTTAGTAGCGAAGAAGAGGCCGATGACCGAGTGAATACTTTAGAGCCAAATAATAGCAAAGGTGGGAGCAGCACAAAGGACGGCAGGACAGCGAGAACGCTGAATATTGAACCACTGAGCAGTGAAGCAGGAGGCTGAAGGAGCAGTAGAGCTGGTTGGGGGAGGGGCAGGAGAGACAAGGAGGCTCACAAACCATAAGCTGCATGAAAACACGCATGTGGACCTGTAAGTCCTCCCATAGGTTTCCATAAGCATGTTTTTAAGATTCAGCCTGGGTTTGACGTCTTGTCAGTGGGTCACAAAATTCAAACTAAAATCTAATCAATGAAGTCATCATACCCCAAAGCACACTTCCCTGTGAGCCTTAACACGCACTTAATGAACACCAGACACACATAAGAAGTTACAGACAAATGCTGGAGATATGTCTATATTTTTGCTATTGACAACAAAAATACCCAAACCAACGAGGTAGTCCATCTCTCAATGCTTTCTGACATGCCTAACTTGTCTGCGGCTCTCAGCCCAAAGCGCATTCGTTCGTATACAACGCTCTTCATAAAAAAGGTCATTTTGTAGTAAGCAATAGAGTAAGTCATTTCCTGGAGCAGCTGGGCACTGTAGTTTTAAGCAAACTATGTGGGATCAGCTCAAAATAAACTACAGTGCCTAATGAAGGAACATGTCGCCCGGTCCAAAGATGTATATTCCGTATATTCCAAAGATGGAATAAATATATACCAGGCTCTGGATACACACATAGTATTGACTAAAAGAATCGATTCATGGTTTTGGTCTTTTCCTGGGATTGGTTGACATCATGAAAACTATAGCTGTCATCAGACTTATCCTTTAAGTATTTAGACCCTAACCTCTTCCAGAAATAAAATCACCTTGTTGTTGATGGATAAACCTGAGCATTCTGAATAGAGTTCAGTCTTGCTGCTGCTAATCGAGGAAAGCTTGAGGCGCCTCTACATTTCCTACATCAGCTGCTGGTTGTTGCTTGTCCCCAACTCCAGAAAGTGCCATCCCACTCCTGGATTACTGCCTGCTTAACATGCCTCCATTTCACAGTGCATTTCTGCGTTTCATCGACCTTTCTCCGAAGTGGATTATTTGTACAACAATGGTTATTTATATTGTTGTATTCTACCACCTGCTCCTTGTTATTTTACTCCAAAACGTGTAAGTAACATGTACATTTAACGATAACTGTTTGATTATACATCTTCAGCTCCCATGGGGTTTTGAAAGTCCATAGACTCATGGGAGAAGTAGTTGTTAGATTTTAAGGCAGAGTTGCAACAAATGTTAGTGTCAGTTTTGCTGCTGATGCTACAGGAACTGTAGGAATCAGCGGAGTTGAATTGTTTATTCCTACAGATGATACAGTAACAAATAAAAGTGAGAGGTGAAACTGAATGAAACTCACTCTTTTGTCAGTTTCACGTTGTCAGAGTGTAGTTGTTTGAACTTAGCCACCTCGAGTCCTATCTAAGGGGATAGATGGGCGACACAGTAAACTGTGGAGCATTTTGAGTTGGTTCTAACAATGACATCAAACTTGAGACGTGTATTTCCAATATCTCTGAAGACATTTAGTCAAACTAAACCGGCACACACTAACAGCCACAGCTGTTTTCCTATTCCTGAATATTCACAGTCAAGATTTCTTCCAAGGTCAAGTACATATGAAGGACGGACACAAACCCAGCATGTGGGGTTGTTTCAGACCCTTTTTGTGGTGCATTAAATGCATTTTAGTTTTAATTCTATGTATATATTGTTGTTGTTATTTTTAGGAGGTTTTCTGTCGCCAGCTGTTGGTCAGCGTGGATTTATTTTCCCAATAAAAATTCTTAGTTGCCACTTACCTCCACATAATGAAGTTGCATGGGAAAAAGAATATTAAAATGCGATAGGAGAGTACTAACAGTAGATCGAAAATGTAGATTAAATATAATGCTTGCAATAATATATATGAATAAATATACAATTTTAAATTATGTTGATGGAAGCCAAAGATAAACAAGTGTATGTTATTTCTAATTCAATTAAAAGAAAGCATTTCAAACGTTCAAATATTTATATAAAACAAAAATACATCAATGTTGTAAACTGTGTCATATTCTGTTAATTAAAGGCCTATGTTAAAGCCTACAATGTATAAATGTTTGGAGATAATGTTATGCTGTTCATCAGACTAATCCCTGTTTATCTGAACAAAATGCCATGATTAAGAGGGAGATTTGCAAGTCAAACACAAGGCCAGCAAATCAATTTAAATCTAGCTGACAGTGATTACGTTGGATAAACCATCCACAATAGCGGTTACTTGTCCTCTGCTGCAGAACTAATTCAACTGTTTCCAAAGTATGTACATATATTTTTTGTGTGTACATACACATTATACACCCAAATCTGAGAGAAGTGAAAAGACAATATTAAGCCAGCTGAGTGCTAATCAGCTGACTACCGCTACTGGCCAGATGGACACTTTGGCTATTACAGCCTGACACTTGGAGTTGGCTGACAGCTACTTGGTTAGACGCCTGCAATTACTCTCTTTATTGCTCTTCGCTTATGCAGGGTCAGCTCATTTTGTTGGATCATTTACCAAAAGAAAAAAAAAGCCAAAACAAATCTTTTATGTTATGCCTGATGTCAAATGTCATGTTTGCTCAACACTTTGGAACACTGCGCACAAAACACAAAAACCCTCTGTCACTCCCCCTTCGAGGTGCCGTGTGAAAGAATGTCAGTTGTCTTACAGAGGAGAGCCCATCAGGGCCATCACTAATGGCAGCTGAATAAAAAATAGAATTATATTGTGTGTCCCATTCTTCTAGGCTGCTTTATGAACTTGAACGCCTAAAAACCGAGAGAAGGAAGATCCAGAACCTGAGGAAAGCACATGAAAATGTGAATGTAAGTACACACAGCTAGACAGTACGACTGGATAAATATTATGACCGGATAATACTGTATTGTAATTTGAGATAGACATCCTTTTCATTTTCTAATCTAAATCTTATTTGAACTTAGATTTGGCCTTTTTTTTTTTTTGTCATTGCCGTTTCCTTTTAGTCACTTGCACAATCTGGCCCAATTCGCTAATTTGACTCTTTCTTCTTCTTCTTTTTTGCTCTAGGCTTGCTAGTCCACTTTCTGCATGAAAATCATTCACACATACAATTTTATAATCAATGCCCACAGTAATAGGATTCCTCTGGCCATGGGCAATTAATACAGTTTTTCCCTTTTTTTTTTTTCTCTCCTTACGCTGATCTCAAAACTACGAGACATTGGCTTCTCCTCATTTACATATTTATTGCATTGGACTCAAATCTGGCGCATGATTGATGTGGAGCCTGCCTCCTGAATTTTTAGCGGCCCATTATTATGAAAGAGAGGGAGGGGGGCTGCAGCATGTCAGTGTACTTTTGATTAAAGTTGAAGAGGACAGAATCGTGAGCGTTCCCCACCTACTTTCTTTTCCTGCAGTGCTTAATCAGCGAGGCCAAGTGCTGAGAAGATTTCAGCATGTTATAAATATTGACAAGTCATTCACTCACAAAAGCCAAGGCAGATATGCTTGTTAAGATTTTAATCAGTCTTTCACTTGCTGTTAATTTTTTAGAGTATGATGAAAATACGATCCATTTCAATTGGACACATTTTCAGTTATTCTATGGCTCAAAGCTCGGTATTACTGACGTGGTTTCCCATTCGTATAAAATGTTGATCTTTTCAAATATTCCACAAGCGTGATGTAAATTGGCAAACAGCTGCCAATGTTGCTGGTTATAACCTGATAAGATAATTCTACGATGTTTATCACAACCAATCTGGGAAATCAGCTATTCATGATCTTGCTTTTCACAAAAGCTGTTGTCGCAAAGTGCATGCATACATACATACTGTTTATAACAAAAAAGGATCCAATTCGCAAATACCTCTGCATACTATATGGGGGAATGAAGAGGTATTTGGTCCCCTGTTGGTTTTACACAATCCTACACATTTTCCACACCGAAATTCCCTCACATCACTTTGTGTGTTGTAATTGTGGTTTATAGGAGCACAAGGAGACAAAGACATGACACAGAAGGTTGCTGCTTCTCTCATTTGCAATCAAGCGCGTGATGCTCAAGTGTGAAAAGGCTCTGCTCTGCAAAAATGTATGTGTGCATATGTGTGTGTAATGGGGTGGACGACCAGTGTGGAGGCAGGGGGAGGAGGGAGGAACATCGGATATAGTAGCTCTGCCAAGTCCACACCTCCTCTGCTTTGTACTCCGATGATCGTTTTCTCTGTGCCGCCAGGATAAATAGACCTAATTTCGATGCGGTGTTTGATCAAGTGGAGCAGGTGAAAGTTGTCCTCCTCAGTGTCAAAATGCTTTCAGCTTGTTTTAGCAGTAAGCAGCAAGCTTGTACAGCACTGAGTGCGCAGGAAATACATTTGCTCCAGTAGCTTATTGAATCTAAACAAATTTAGGAGCTTCATTAGAAGCACACATACCTGAACAGTAGCCAGTACATTAAAAAGAAGAAGCCCAGTATGAGAGTACGACCATGCTCAGCAATACTTTGCTATCTCCCATGCAAACTGTCACTCTATGTAGAATCTAGAGTTTCTTTCTCTCCTTCATTTTTCCCAACCGTCTTTACTTGCTCCACCACCCGTCGTGGGACAGCTTCTTGAGAATCCATCTTTATCAGTCTGATTTAAATGTTGGAAAGCAGTGCTGTCAGATGACACTACTGTATGCTCTGTTGTCAAGCGCAATGATTTCCCTGGTTGGCTGCATTTGTCCTTCAGAGCCAGAGGACACTGGTCACAAATAAACCATTCCACAGGCCCTATGAGAAGCAGTAAACCAACATTTCCATAGGGAGTTGGCTTTCCACGCTCCACTGAGAGGCCTGTAATGCATGCATTTTAATGTGGCGCACCTCTCAAAATGGGCCACTGCTGGACTGATGTTTGCATTTAGCTACACTCTTTTTGTCAGCAACTCAGTGCACAGTAGCCTGTACTTTGTATGTGTAAGTAGCAGCCTGCATGTTCTCCAGTGTAGTCTTCTCTTCAAGCCATCTTGACGTGCTACATGGGAAAGACATAAGACTTTACCATAACATTACATGAGTGCCCACCACTCCCTTAGCGTGCATGTGCTGTTTGTAGACAAGAGATTTAGTTGCTATTTTTAAAACCCAAACTAGCAAAAGTGACTGCAGAGTTCAACATTCCTGCTTTCATAGGAGGAAATGATGCAACACGAAGATGATGCACAGACGTACCACATATTAAGCTATGTCAAGTAAACTACAAGTTGAAATGTCTACTAGCAGGAAATGACTATGGCCAAACAAAAATACGTCTATCCCTCCAGTTGCAATACTGTACAGATGAGTTGCATATTAACCAGAATACAAAAGTCGACAGCCACGCTTCACGGCTCTGCGAGGCTGCTCACAGGCACAGCGGTGCTTTGAGCTAAAAGGTAGCATCAGCATGCTAACATGCTCACATGACAGGTTGATGTTAAGGAGATGTAATGTTGTACAATGCTCACAATCGCATGTTAGCATTCTACCATTTGTTAATTAGCAGTAAGTGCAGCCAATGCTACTGGAAATGCTTTTATTAGGTACAGTAACAGCGGACGGTGAGTTCTTGCTGGCCTGGCCTTGCCCACTCTTCCAGCATGCCATGTGAACCTGCCACTGCTCCTGTAATTTGCACACCAGTCAATGACCTACAGTAATAATTGTGATATATGGCCAAAGACGTAGCACCTTGGTCGCTGACCTTTCCCACAATCCCATACCGGGCAACCTTCACCACCACCACCACACATCACCCTCCCCCTTCTTCCACCAGACCTATTTGGAGGGGCCTCCATCGCCTCCCCCCCCCATCCCATCCCTGCATCTCGGCGTTGGCTCGACGTACGCGGCTCGCCACACTTCAATGGGTCCATGAATGTTAATGTCGGGTTGGGGGGAGGGAGGGGCGGCTGTATGGTGCAGGGAGCAACTTCACCTGGTCTGCAGTGCACAGCTATAAGGAGCTGTTTGCAGTCATATTGGCTGAGCTACGTTTCTCTTATGTTATAGTAATATTGGTGACACATCTACAGTCAAGTGCATGAGCAGCAGTATTAGGACAAATAGCAACCTAGTTATTGTGTACTCAGCTACAGCATAATATTGATTTCCTTTGAAAACCTGGCTGGTGGATCTGTTCATTGTTAAAATAAAAGCTGTATCATTAAGTGAAGTCAAGATTAAAACATTTTTAAATATTTTGTTGGTGATAAATTTAATCCCACTGTCTGATTCTTCCTCCTATGCCTGCAGCAGGTTTGTGTTCAGTTAGTCAGCCAATGTTTGCCAAGCTCTGACAGAATAAGAATGTATGCATTATGTGGTGATGATCACAGGGTGTTGTAATCTCTGACCCTTGTGGCGCGTCTCAAACGCAGATTGAAGATTAAGCCTCTCGTGCAGCTGGCTGACAGGCTGCCTCCCTGCCCCGACTATAGCTCTGCAGGTTGGCCTCCCTGCATTAAAGATACAATACATCACTTATTTTCCTTTTTGATCTATAGATGGAAATCAGAAATTCAGTTTGCCCTTCATTATTTAAGTCTATCGAACATTATAAATCACAAAAGTGATTTAATATTTGAAATGCATGGGGGGAAAATCTCACCCAGTAGCCCCACCATCATAATATTAAATGCAAACAAAGCCAATAGTCTGACAACAGTGTTTAACTTCTCATATAGGTTAAACGCAGCTAAACTGGGACTCACATACTGTTTGAATCAAACTGTGTGGCAGCATTTATAGAGACATGAATGCATGCATCAAAAAACAGGTGGTCTTGACCCAAGGAGACATCATGAGACCAAAAGAAGAGAGAAAGGTTAGACTTGCACTTTGCATTGCGATCAATAAGTCATAACCAAAAAACTACCAAGCCACACTGATTTGCTAAAATTACAAAGCCTTTTCGTAAATGGGCTTAGCGCCAACACGTTTCGACTCACAGTCTTCATCAGGGCGTGTGAGAACAAGTGGCAGCTCACAGATATAGCATGGCTGGTGTCGGCTGTCAGGCTGAGCAGCTGGTTAATCGTCACAGCTGCAATCAAGAAAGTGGGTGTGTACAAAGAGTAGGTGAATCCCAACAAATATGTTTAAGATTAGCAAATTCATCATAAATAATCAACAGCACCAGATATTTGCATATAGTCATATAGAAAATATATAAATACATTACTCTTCTGTTCTGCGTACTAACTTTAATGGAAATAGATTGCTTTTATAATTTACCCTTTTCCTTACCATGTGAAATAAGTTGCTAGTAGGCAACATGTGGATTCACATGTACATTTTGGTTGAAAATCAAGTGTTTTCACTGCCCAGATCAATTAAATTAGCAGATCTTACCTACTTTATTCAAGATATAAGAACTTTTCATTTCTGGGCTTTCATTGAGCTCTGTAAACTATTGTAAACTTGTGTGTGCGTGTGTGTAATATTTGAATGCTTCAGCTTACCAAAATAGTACTTTCAATATACTAAAATATATCTTAAGTTAAATGCAAATTTAATTATTTATTATATATTAGTATTTTGTAAAACTACATATAATACACTAAAACTATATTAAAATATACTATACTCCTTTACTTGGGACAATATAGCCTACTGTATAATTCATCATTTTTACTTCATTTGGAGACATTAAGAATATATTTTGGAGTAATATGCTCATGTAAAACAACGGGCATTCTGCATATGAGGTTGCCTTGAGGCAAGAGATGCAGGTTTAGAGGTAATCTGTTTCTGCCCAGGCAGGAAAAAAAATCTACCAAGTTACTCAACTCATAAGACACACGTGATAAGTGTCTTAGTGTGGCTGGCCTGCTATAGCCTATTCTAATGTAGCTGAAATGTAAAAAGGCAGGCAGGCGGAGATGAGATGAGCTCTTCAGAATCCTCAGCCTGGAGAGAACCAGAACAGCTGGGGCCTGGCACTCCCTCTGTGTCAGTCTACTCTTTGTCACGGGCAAAATACTCTTGTTTTCAGGCAGTAATCAGACAGCCCTGGGGCTCTGTAAAGACCCTGTTCCCTTTTCATCTCAACTGTTGCATACACCCTGCTAATTGGAATCCTGCAACTGGGTCACAGGCATTGTCTCTCAAGTGCTGTCAAGTCATTGAGACGCGTGAATGTGGAATTATGGTTGCCTCGGATGCATGATTGAGTCTCCCCTCTGCGCTGCCTCCATTTCAATCTCATCGCAGACACTGATTTTCTCCTTTTTTCCATTAATATTTCTTGCCTTTCCCTCCTCCGTTTCCTTGTCACAGCTCTGCCTGAAATCAGCAGTCACTGTAGCTCGGCATTATGAATGTAAAAAAAAAATATATATAATCTGTAAAGATCAGTTTAATTTCTTTATTGTAACCTTAAAAGTGGCTACCTCTTTTGATGAAGAAAAGGCAAGCAAAGCCTTCTGCAACTCTTGATGCAACTCGACATTTCTGATCCACATTCTAAATGGAGAAAGGGGAAACATAAAGCAGTTTCTTGCAAGGTCCAAGCTCTACTGTTCCCTTCACTCCAGTGGTTGAGGAGGAACCTGATTCTGCAGTTCGCCAGTGATTAAAAGAAGAATTAGCCAGCCTAGCATGCCACCACAAATGAGCAAAACCCTCCGGGAGGCCAGAGAGACCAAGCAAGGCACATTTCCAATTATACTGCCAAATGACTCATTTTCTTATTGGGCCGCCTATAATTGTGGTGGGTATTGGGTGCGTGCAACTCAATTTGTCTTACATATTTGTTGGTAGGATGGTAAAAGAGCAAGAGCCAAGGGGGATGATATGAAACAGCGAGACAAAATAAAAAAAGGATGATATAGATCCCTCAATATTTGTTTGATCTGCTTCATCCTCCTTAATACTGTTGAAGTTTAAAAGCTAGGGAGAAAATGCCACTTTAATCATCTGTGGATTGAGGAATAGGAAGACTATCATTTTCTAGTAATCAGAAAATGTCTCTCCAGAGTAATAGACTTTGTTCTGACTGCTGAAATTAATGAGGCTTCCAGTGATGTGATTATCTGTCCCGACGATCGTCAATATATAAAAATAATTGACAAATTAAATTACTGAAAATGTTTTGGAAACTTGAGTTTTGTTAAAGCCACCGTCTTACATTTATTTAAAAAAAAAAAGCAACAAAAGTAGGAATGTTAAAGCTTCTGAACAAACACTTCAAAACTAAGTTGGGTTAAGTTTTATTAAATTAGACACATTTAGAGCTCATCACTGTGAATTCTTCTCCATACTGGTCTAGGAAACAACCAATTACTTATAAAGCTTCTGGACTACATGTCAATAGAGGCACAGCACTGACCACAAAGCATTTTCAGCAGAGCATATGACACAATGATCTGCAAGACAATAATAGTGCCGTTTTCCTATTACTATCTACTCTTAAGTATTCTTTCCTTGTGCGATACAGTTGACAGATTTTGCCTGTCTATTGGTAACAAACTCAAGTAGGGAATATTTAAACATTGTTTTCAAAAAATTAATATTAAAAATAAGTAACATTTCATATACATAAAGTACAAACTTTAAATAGAACAGTTAATGTGGATTACAGTTAAAAATAGACGGGCTATCTGACATGTAACATGCGAGTCCAGTGAACAGTAGCCTTTGTTCTTTCATGAACAGACACGTAATGATTAAGCACTCTTAATTGTTGTAAATTCAAAAAAATCTCTTTAGTTAAAAAACCAAATAAAAACCCGTCAACTTTCAATAATTGCTTTTAGGAGCAAACACTGTAGTTGTCCAAAAAAAAAAAAAAGAAAGTTACCCAAGGGAGAAAGACTATTTTTCTAAACAAGCACACTGTTATCCACTGTGTGTAGTACCATTATCAATTCTCATTTCAACTATTATCATCTCAGTGCGTATTACTGTTTGTATCACTTTGTACAAGTATGTGTGTGTGTGCGTGTTTGTATGCTAGATGCAACAGATAAAACTGCAGGTTTGATGCTGTGTGCAATGTGAGGGAACAGTAAGCAGTAAAGTGCATCTAAAGCAGCATGTGTGTACTGTGCGAGTGAGAACAGAAGGGACAGCTGTGGTTTTGTTGTGAGGCGAGCTGCCCATTGCTCACTGCAGGGTAACCGTGAAACAGTCGGGGGCTAAAAGGGACCATGTCCCTGCTCCCTGCTGGGCTCCCCTGTCCAAATCTGTTATAGTGTTCCCCGTCTTTGTTGAGTAACTAAGTGCTCCCTACTTAGGAGTGGAAAACCCCCTTTCTCGCTAATGCCCCCAGCAATGTGTTGTCATTGTCGAGTTGGTCATCAAAACACTTGCAAATCTTAACAAGCATGTCACAAACCAAGGTGCATTTAATACGACAACATTATAAATATGTTGTTGCGCACACTCCAGTTTAAATGAACGGAGGCCACTGATTATCATGAAAGCGTAAACATCCACTTGGGCCAACTGTGTAAACGCCAAACACGTCATAATATATTTATCACTTGTCATTCGTTTTTTCAAATTGCACTTGAACACAAAATACATGGATTTATCTAAACACTAGCATACATGACAGACAATTTACAAAATGTTAACTGTTGCTTAGTGAGAATCATTGCCAACGATTCATCAGTAACCTGGCAGCTGCCCAGGGCCCTCATGTTGGCTCCTCCAGCCTCAGTTTCCAGCCCAGGTCTCAGGCAGGAGCAGGTGTGGCTGAGTCAGGCTCCTCTGGCTGTGGCCTCAGCCAGGCAGGGAGGGAGAGGCCAGGCTCCGACTAGGAGGAGGCCGACGTCTCCATGGTGGACAGGATACGGACCACCTCGGTCCTCTGTGTGGGCGAGATGTGCTGGGTCATGTGCACAATAGAATCCATGGCGACCTCTGGATTGGCTTGAACAAGGCTGAGCAGAAAAGGGGAAAACCAAAGAAAACAACATCCTAATCATGAAAGGAAAGCTGGATTTCACACGTTTGTCAGGTGGGCAGACGGGTGGTAACTCTTCACCACACTGAACCGGTATTGTTTGGAATTATCACCTGCGTATCTGCTTGAGGATGTGATCGCGCCGGATGTACTTGATGTTCTCGTCGACGACAGACCTCGCGCCCTCTTCTTCAGCTAGCTGCCTCTCCAGCCAACCCACCACCTCTTCATTGTTATCCCACAGATAGGCCTGCATAATGAGGGGGTGTTAGAGGAGAGAGGATCAATCACTGTGCGCAGGAGTCACAGTATTGTATTATGCATAAATACAGCCTTAAAAAAAATTATAATCACACTTTTCAACAAATGTACTTAGGAATTTAAAAAAACAAGTAAACACACTGTATGAATGGATAAATATATAAAATATCATGACTTAATAAATAAATAAATATTAACTTCATCAAAAGAGATGGACAGGCACAAAGTGGGGGGCCTCATGTCTTGTTGACTGGACCTGATAGGAAAATTAGTATTCATGAGTGCTGGCATCTCTGATCCCAAACAAAGCCAGGCTGAAGGGCTTAGCAAAGATTTGGGGGCTGAGGGGTTCAATGGGCTCTTGCATCTTTTTATGAACAGTCCTGCTTGAGGTCCACAAGAACATTTAATGCCCTTATTAATCATTTTTAATCTGTTTGCTTTTAATTAAGAAACAGCGTGTTGCCCTCCTATCTGCATGCGCCAGGGCTGTGATTAATTGTGGCTTAAGACAGCCAGTCCTGATTGGGATAATATATTAGCTAACAAGAAGGCCACTTCTTAGGAGATCTCAAACACTGGGCCGGCTCCTGTCACCCCTACGGCTGGTCCTCTGAGCCCGAGACCGGGCAGGAAGGAACAGCATTTATGTATCTCTGAGGGATGTTCACTTTCATTGCCCACCAGTTATCGGTCCATCTGTATTTAATCACGATGATTTCACAGGAATGCTTACTACTTCTTTATCTGGTGTACCTTGTGGAGAAGGAATAGCAGTCTCAGGATAAAAAGATACGTCTGTAACCATTCCCAGGGGCTAAGAAAGTGTGTGCTTGGGCATCAACACTCAAAAAAAAGAAAAAGAAATAAATATAGACCTCAGACATTAGTTCAGAATTAGCAATTCAATACCGCCGACGATCTGTCCAATACTCTCTCAATCATCCATCACAGAAGATGGGCTATGACGACTTTGGGTAGGAGTAGATACTGAAATCGAAAAATAAATTCGCAAAAATGACAATTCTGAGCGCATGTGTTGCTCGTCACAGTCGTCTGCCTTGGTGTGAAACCTATTTAAGGAAGGGGGAACTAACTGTTAGTTCCCCATGTATTTAAGATTAACCTCCAGTTCACAAACGAGGCCACTGAAGAAGCTACAGAACAAAGCCTGTAAAGTACGTGGTGGGCTTTCACCTTGACAGCCCCCTCAGCCTCCACAAACCAGCGGCGCAGCATTGCCTGGACCTGGCCGTCTGTCAGCTCGCTGTTGGCCGCTTGGATCTTCCTCTGCACCGTCTCCTCCAGCAGCAGACGCCGCAGACGCCAGTAAAAGAACTGACGGCACGTTTGCCATTCAAGGATATCCTGAGATAGGCAGCAGACAAAAGAAATATTCATGTAAATGCTGTTATTAGAAGCCAAGTATCTCCGAAGCTTTACATATTATTACATGTCAACATATAAGTGTATTTTAGTCCTTGTGAATTTAATGGGGAGTATAAATTATTTTCTGCTGCTCTGAATGTCACACTAAGGTAGAACTCATTAAGGAAATCAGACTAGTTGGTTTAAAAAATTAAAAAATAAAAAAGGTCTGTGCTGTACATTTGGCATGATTTGAGAAACAGTGGTTTATTATCTGATTACAAAATCCCAAGTCAAATATGTGTGGATTCATAAAAGGAATAACTGAAGATGAAACAAGTCTGTAAAAAAGGGAAAGAACTAGGTTTTCATTATTTACCCAAAGAAATCTACCGTTTGCAATCAGTTATTCTACCTTTGTGGATACTATATTTCCACAATTGAACATAGTCATGAATGCCAATAAGAGATTTTAAATTTAGCAAACACAGAACACATTTTTGGGAAAATGTGATTGAAAACAAAGGGTGAGAAAAAGGACCAGACTATTTTGGGAAATAATCTACAGGGTTGTAAACAGTTGAACCGGGTTTTTTTTTAAAGTACATTTCTTACATATATTGTGTTTTTATGAAGGATATAGTTGACAAAAAGGTGGGAATCTTTTCATTTTGTTGTGGATTTTTACACTTGCAAAGCAGATGAATGTGTTATTCTGTTAACGTACTCATCACAGTGGACTGAAGATCTGAGGATTTCATTTTAGAACCTGCTATCACAGATGTCCCCCGCCGATGTACCCGAGTTGAACATGCAGAACAGTACAGTGAGTAAGTCTTTCCTGTCCATACTGTGTGTAAAAATTACCCCGACTGCCATCCATCTGTGAAAGACCCTTCTGGTCATGTGAGCAAAGTGAGTGTGTATGTTTGTGTGTGAAAGATGGGACTGGGGAGGCACAGGATGAGATGGGGCCTGCCCGAGGCTGCGCCGCGGTTTCGAAGGTCATCAGAAGATAATTATGAGGACGAGTCTCTCACGGCCCGGTGAGACCAAACATCATTCACCAGGCAGGTGCAGCAGCTGCTACGCCGATACTCCCCTGTGGGCTTTTCGGGTTATTCACATACTGCACACTCACACACTGTAGCGATACATGCACACGAGACAGCATAAAACAAAAACAACCAAGTGCTCACTGTTATTACGCCCTTCTCTTGCATGCGACCCGGGGTGTCGTGGAGGTCCGCAAACTGCACAGCCACCTGGTGGTAGATAGGCAGGAGGAACTCCTCGCGCTCCTTCAGCTCGGTCTCCAGCTCTTTGCGATCAGGGGGACTCAGCTCTGGGGTTCCTGTTGGGAGTTTACCATAAATGAATGCCATCAAAGAAGTTGCCAAAAACCCGACTGCCATATGCCTGCAGGTTTAGAAGCCAAGTTTGTGGACACGAAATCCCAGTTGATGCTAATGGTTACAGGAAAGGTGGGGTCATTCTCAGACCACCCGCTACACCCTCTCCCTACCCACTTCCACTCCATTTGCACATTTACATGGAGGGTCCGCCACATTAAGTGCCATCCCAACCATGTAGTGGGGGAGCAGCCTACATGGATGTTGACTTATTGACCACATGCAATGCTGTGTTGTGTTAGTCATTGAAGAGGTTCCCTACAAATATGAGTTTCATTCAGCTCTTTGTACAAATGTAAAATGCTCACACTAAGACAGACATTTAATATTGTGCTGCAGACGCCAACAACTTACATTGGGTTTAGGATGAAATATAGCCTTCTCTAGTCTAGAAAAATGGTAGGCATGTTCATTTTGATCGCAAAAAGTGGTGTATATTTACAGGGACCGTTGCAAAAACCAAGCAGCTTAGAAACCGAGTGAATAGATCATGACAACAGTTGCCGCTTCTGAAAGATGATATGAAACCATGGTTACGAAATGTTACAACAGTTACTGTTTCCGCCAGAGCGAGTGAAGTTCATTCATCTGTGAGTGCACTACAGAAAGAGATATACTCTGCGAGGGTCCGGTTTGAGAGAGGCCCACAGTGTACCAGCGACTGAGATTAGGTTTAAAAGCCAAAGATTCAAGCCTCTATCCTCCCCCGTGAATTAACTCCTGCTAACAGCATTTCGTTTTAGAGCTCCCCCAAACCCTCGGCCGCTGTCACCAAAGACTGATTTCTGTCAATTCCAATTTGTAAGCTCTCAAACCCTCCATTCCACCAGTTCGCCGCAAAGCGCCAAGCCCACACAGCATTGGTCCGTAGTCGCTCTGAGCCTGGAGGAAAATCAATAGGCTGTGTGGGAGAGACGGGAGAGCTGGCGATTGATCTGAGCAGGCTGTGATTGACACGTCTCCCGGGGGAGCACCGTGAAGATGATACAATCAACACCAAATAAAGAACGATAGTGAAAGCACACAGACTCCCAGCTGGTATATTGCTCCTTACTAAAATGAGGCCGAGAAAAAAAAAAGACACCCGTAAAAAGCTCTAATTAGAATTGAAGTGGAGGACTCACCCAATCTTTCAGCCAAGCCCATGTAGACCGGATCTACTCTTCTCATAGTCTTCACCAGGTCCTTCCTCCTGAACTTGATCTCCACAGTTCCCTCAGGCTCCAACACTCCACCTCTGAGACAGAAATGATTAAAGTGAACAAAGGTGATTTGATATGGATGACATTTAATCTGGCCGCTTTTTCGGTCCCACTCACCGGCTCTCCTTGTCGGCGTACATCTCCATGTGACGAGGGTTGATGGTGGGATCTATAACCACCCAGGATCCTCCTCTCAGCTCAGCCTGCGGGGGGATATAAACCAGTACCGGCTGCTTGTACACCCTCAGCCCGTCCACAATGTAGGCCCCAAACTTCAACACCTGGTCGTACATGTCTAAGAAGGAGAATTTCATATGAGATACTGAATGGGCTTCATCATTAATTGATTACCACAGAAGCAGAAGTACCTTTCATCCCTCCAGAAAAGCCCCTCCAGTTAGCAAACACTATGAGAGGTAGACCCTCTTTGTTGAGGTCCTTAATGGCCTGGGCTGTTTTGAAAGCAGAATCTGGGAACCACACCTGTCCTGCCTGCTGGATGATCTAAATATACAAATCAGAAAATCGGCATCAGTGCCCGGCGTCTGTAAATGCTTAAGAGGCCTGTTCACGCCTGAGCGACAACTTACCTTCGCCTCAGAGTCCAAATTGGCTGGATCGGCTGGGATGGACAGCTCCACTGACCTGGTTTCCACGGCAACCACCCCAGTAGGTATCCCACCCAGTCTGCGGAGAGAGGCCATTCAGCACTGACGATCTACAAAATACCTTGTCAACATTTACGGTGCAAATTAATTCTTTATTGGCTGCTTGTCACCTGGGTTTAGCGTTCTGTTGTTGACAATTACCTTGCTCTGCCTACCACCACACTCTGAGCCCATGGCTGCATGATCTCCATGAAGGAGCCATGGTCAAAGAAGCCAGTCTGCCAGGAGCCCTTTGGAGCTGTAAATACAGAGAGGAGTGAGTGAAACAAAAAAGAAAGTGGAGAAAACTATTGAAAACTGGAAATGCAACTGAATCAGTTCTCCAAAAATATTCGCTCATTCCACAGTGTTTTCAAAAACCCTGGCTTTATTCCTCACACAATCTGAGGTTGTGTATTTTTCCCCACAGAATCTGTAGCCTTGGCAGCAGCCATGATGGATGACTGTATGAGGAGGCTTAGTCAGCGCTTTCTTTTCCTGCTCACTCTGAGAAACATGCCCAGCCTATGAGGTTACCATTCAATTACGCCTCGCCACTCATCCCTACCAGATATGTTGACTGGCTTCCCAAATGGTTCCCCCCGTATCTCTTTGCTGTCCCAAGCTGTAATTACACTGATGTGGAACCTGCCCAGTCCTGACCTACACGGTAAAACGGAATCCATTTTTCGTGCCATCTTAATTTTGCCTTCAGCAGCACCATGTTAGGTTTCACGGTTTCTTTGTCAGTTTCTGAATAGGCTCTCTTCAGTAATGAATTATTTCTACCTTTAAAATAAAGGGGAAATCAGGCTGAAATGATATATCTTTATATTTACTTTAAATAAGACAAAAAGAAATTGAAGCTGTGACTCTTTACAACTGATGTAAATGGTATAGTAGAGGAAATGAGCAAAAAAGGTTAGTGTATAAACCAAGTAGTTACAACAGGATCTTATTTAAGGCAATACAACTTTTAGCACAACTCAGTATTTGATGGAGCCACTCCTTTTAAAAAAGAATTTGCAGCAGTTTTTGGCTGTAGGGCTGAACGTAGAAATTGCTCTCATTATCGATTCATCGGATGATTATTTAGTCATTAACATTGAACATTTATATGTATATCTATTTTTTTAGATGTTTTATATATTTATACATCTATAAAATATCAAAAGTTGTAAAAAATGCTTTGTTTCCCACAACTCAAGTTGACCTCTCAAAATTGCTTGTCACAAAATCTTAACAATGGCGAAGCCTGGGTAGCCAATTAGGTAATTTTGCTTTATAAATTATATCAAACTTCAATCAAGTAATGCTAAAATAAGTACCTTTTAAAACACTGCGTGAATGTGAGAGGAATAAGACACCAGGTATATCACTGGGTTCATCAAAATGTTTTGTTACATAAAAAAACAACAAACAAGTCCTGCTTATTTAACATGTATATACCAATTAAAGATCTGGCAACACGGAACAACCAGCCAGACAGTATCTACCAGAACTGCAGTCATATACACCATTCTGTACATACCTGGCAACAAATTATCTTACAACCACAATGTGTTGAAAGATGAACAACTCACTCTGGCTGGGACGTCCTGCTAACATCCAGCGAGGGTCATAGGGAGCCTTTGTAGGCACAAAATCCACTGGCCGATCTATGGGATCCTTTGCATTGAGGATGGGGACTGGACTAGATTTACACTGAAGAGAAGCAAGGAAATGTCTTTATTTCACAATGACAAAACCCACATAGCTCTAAACATTTGGATCAATTCATTTATCACACCGATATAGGACGCAGCATCCTATTCAAAAAAACGACAGCTAAATATTACCATGGGCATGTAGGAGAGCCACTGCAGAAGTGTGAAGACTCCCTCAAAGTCATCGCAGACAGTACAGTGGGTCACACCATTGTTGTGCATGATTTGAACTCCACCAAGTTGGTTGTTGGATGTATACACCTCTCTGCCCAGCACCTGTTGTAGGAAAAAGAGGAAAGAGTGGATTTTACATCAGGGACAGAAGGATTATGAAAATATTAAGTTTGGAATCCAAGACTATTTGACATTCGATTCTGGGTTATTAGACCTATGCCATGGAAGTAAACACGGCTTTTGAGGATACGCCACACAGAATCACGTCAGAAGAAAACTGCGGAAGCACTGCTCTTGAAACCTGCTTGCAAACTGGAGCAGTTTTCTGCCCAATTCCATTTTAGTGTGAATTTACCCTTTAAAAGCCTCCTCTCTGGACAACAAGAGGTGTCGTCACCAGGCTTCTTTCTGGTCTGGGGAGATGTGGATCAATGACATCGCACACAGAGATGCAAGTTAACAGCAGGGACTCTGCATTACATGGCCCCACTGCCAGAAACCGCTCTACCACAGACTCACAAGTGGGTGGCAGCACCTGCCACTCATCCTGGGCGATTTTCTGACAGACGCTGTGAATTAACACATGCCCTTTCTCATCTAAAACACTCAATTCATTCCACGGGCTTACATCGCTTTTTTGATGTCATATGTATTCTGAATCCTACATCTACCAGTTGAGAAAGAGGCTGCTGTATAAGGGTGAGATGGAAGCCACCAAACTACTTTTACCTTTTAAAACTGTCCCTATGCCAACCTGAAGCCATTTAATCTCACTCCCAACCCACCCTATTTTCATAAGCAGGCTTAGAACAGGTGGCAGGGCCCTGACATGGTTCCATAAAAATCAGAGAGGAGCTCAATCCCTACCCTCAGCTCTCACCTTTTTAGCCATCATTTACTTTCTTTATTACCATTAATGGTTATGTATCTGGCCACAAATCTAGGGCACTCTCCTAAAGCTGTCAGAAATGCCTGCGGCCCCAAGAAACATTGCAGTCACCTTGACATACACAAAATCCCTGTGCCTCCGGCCATCGCTGGCTTCATTAAGATTCCACAGCAGAGAGAAGAGGAGGGGATATAGGAGGAGGAACAGAGGGAGATGACTGGGAGGAAGAAAATGAGGGGCCAACTGGATGTAACAGCTCACTGGGGTATTTATGCTAGGAGTTACTATCCACTCCCCATGAAAATATGAGAGCTTTCCAGCAGCTAATGAAATGATGATCTCTGGGTGGCAGCCTCCTGCTCTCCATTAAGTTTCAATTAATAGCCAGGAAACCAACGAGCAGAAAAAAACCAGCCTATTCCTTGCCTGTGTTGCTAGTGAAATCAGTACCATTTTAAAATAAACAGTCAATTGTAAACAAAGGATATATTGCAATACATCGCCTGCACATTGCCGACACTTGTCAGTAGACATTACTATGAGTCTACTCCCACAAATAGAGCTAAACAGTGGGGCCATCTAAAAACAATCGAGCTCCCAGCAAAATAGGTACACCATCATTGGGCTATTTGCATGATTTGTCATGTTGCAATCTGTCACCTAATTTGAAATGGAGTCATCTTAATGCACCGACAAAGACAGACAATAGAAAGACAAGAGGGGGTAGTGAAGCGTGCAAGCCCGCACACACACACACATACACACACACACACACACACACACACACACACACGCGCAAACGCATCCACACACCAATCAACTGCATGCAGAAAACAATCTGCCTCAGCAAAACTTTTCATTTTGATTAAAAACAAATGATATGGGTGTCCTGCACTGCAGCCTCCGGCATGTCACTCTATTTCTATGCAAATAGAACTTCATGGTTCGCTATCAATTATTCCACTTTGAGTGGCAGGCAGGCCTGTGGCAAGGATGGGAAAGGGAATCCTAGTAGAACAAAATGAGGCTGACGAGTTGGAACAGCACCAAAATCAACACTTTTCTAATTTTTTTTTTTGCCACACACACACACACACACGTAAGTACATCATTCTACCATGTCATTTTACATTTCAGAATCTGCAGTTTCTGCTAATTTATTAGAAAAACCTGTACAAGTTTCAAAAGGTTTTACACTGACACACACAGCTCCTTTCCAGATCTCATTGCTTTGTCTCTCATATTAACATGAACAATTAACAGCCAACTAACAAATATTTATGCTGAATTCCTCACTAAAATACAGAAGCATCAATTGTGTGATTTTAGGGTTAATGCATTTGGTGCTTATTCAGTGTTAAAGGGGGAGCACAGTGTACACAACAGCATGTTTGCTTTAAAACTGTCCTGGTTCTGTATTGAAATATGCATCACATTGTAGATCACTTTACCTTGTTGAGTGCTCCAGCTCCAGTAAGGATAATATGAGAGTTGTCCACTTGAATGGTTCTTTGTCCAAGCCTCACCAGATAGGCCCCAATCCCTATGGCCCTGCATGTGACCTACAGGACAAGACAATCATGTTAAGGCTTCAAATATGTGTAAAGTAACCAGATGCAAGCTAACCAGCTCGTTGTGTAGAGCAAGCCTTTGTTCTTGAAAGATCACACAAGTGTACAGCTCAAGGCTAAGGAGGAAGCTCCGTGTATGCATGTGTTTTTGTACACAAGTGTGCCCACTTCAGTCTCACCAGGTTCATGGTGATGATCTCCTCATAAGCCAAAGAGGATTCTCCTGCAATCATTCCAGATCCTTTCAGATTCTCCACACCCAGCCCTTCATCTTTTCCAATGATGTCAGTGATCTTGTACCTGCACCACAACACATATTTCACTCAAACCAGGGCATGACCCTCCAATAGCTTTCCCTTCCACCGTCACCTCTGCTGTAATGTCGTGGGTTTTAAACCATGGAGTCATATGTACTTGACTGATACTACAGTATTTTGCAGATTAATTTCCTCACATAAAAAGTTGAATACTAATATGTTTTAATAAAATGGATGTACCTGGATTCTCCCTCATCCTCCACATGTTCGCAATGCACAGAGTTCAGGGCTGAAACTTTCTTGTAATCCTGAGGTGTGAGGTAGAGATACTTGAAACCCTGCAGGGGAATAAACCAATGACTGCTTAGTTATCATATACAATGATAGAGATGCAAAATAACATGATAAATATAGTACAAATGAACAAAACAGTCACCAGGTGGATGTCTGAAGTAAGGACATTCATTATATAGAAAATATATAATATTTGTGTTTCTGAAATATTTGAGTTGGTGAATTTTGGACAACAAAATGTAAAACAGTTACACAAAATGTTGTACGGGCTGCTGGCTGACCTTATAGGGGTCAGTTGGATCTTGCCAGGCCACATGGAACATGTGCCTGATTTCCTCTGCCAGCCCGATGCGGGCGCCACTGTTGGCTGCGATGTAGATTCGAGGGATGCCGCTCTCTCGGGCCATCTCTGAGGCTCGCAGGAACAACACGTCCTCCTGGGGCCCAAAAGAGCCTATCTTGTGTGTGATGTCATTACTTATGGCGATGATCTCGCGGCCTGCTGGATACTCTGGCGTACGCAGGGTCATCCGCCATGCCACCATACCAATCTGGATACAGAACACACAGGAGATAGGCACTTCAACACAATAAATACTGAATGCCTATTATACATATTGTAGCATAAATATAATGTAAATACTAAAAAGTAATACTATTTTATGGTTTTTATGATTTTGAGGGTGTGTGTTTGCACAAATGGTGTAGCTGGGAATGAGATCAAGTGGTGGTCCATATTTTATCCTCCATAATTTATTCAGACTGTAGTATTTTATCCTTGGTAAAATCAGAATTACTAGACATAGGGATTATTTCTCAATGCACTTTCAATGATGCATTAAGCATCATCATACAACAAGTATTTAACAAGCACTCAAGATCACAGCCAAAGAAACACAGAGACACCTAGAGCATAAAAGGGAAATTGCACATTTTGAAATTTTGAGGCACAGGAATAAAGGAAAAGGTCATGTCAGAGTGAATAGGTATTATTTTTATTCATGCATCAAGCAGAAAAAAAATAAAATAAACACTGACTTCGTTGCCCCCTGGGAGTCGGTTCATCTGCACCAGCTGACCCTGGGCATCAAGAACCAGCTCTGTGAAGGTGAGCAGCTCAGAAGGAAGGGGACATTTGGGTAAGTGGGCATAGGCCTGGGTAGAGTGCCACAACTTTTTCAGAGCCTGGGAAAAGAAATGTAACAGAATAAATCAACGTAATTTGGCCAAGCAATATTTCTAAGTACAAGCACAGAGGTCAAGATGTGAGTTAATCGCTTTTTTGTATTGTACCTGTCTGAACATTTCTGGAAAGTCATAGACATAGGTGGTGCCCAGGGACTGCGCCTGGAAGCGCTTAGACTGCAGCAGGTCCTTAGTGACATAGGGGGTGTTGATGAGCATGCCATGCAACGGACCCTGCTTGTCTCCATATGCTTGGAACATGATCTGAACAAACAGGGACAGAGAGTGTCACTGGATAGATATACTCCGCTCCTCAAAAACCTTGCCAAACCATGATTGCGATGAATGATGATGATGACAATGAAGATAACATATCCATTGCTACAGCATTAACCAATACAAAGTATATGATGTAACAATCCCTCATTCTATACACTATGACACATTCTCACAGCAGCACAAGTCAGACGTCAAAGAACAATGTTCACAGAAAGTGGAGAGGACATCAGGCTATGGCATCATACATTATCAGGGCCATCAGACAGACAGGACCACTCACTTGTGACCTCTTCTACGTGCTACAATGTACAATGTTGAGTTAAACCCATAAGACCCTTAAAAAAGCTCACCTATTCTTGTATCCCAAAAGCATTCCAACTGCACACCAACACCCATGGTACTTTTCAACTAGACTTTGGCTTATTGTAAACACAAATTCAATCAATTTCTAAATGGTTGCAGGAAATTCGGCAGGTGTTTTTCCTCAACCCCATTTAGAATCTTCAAACCGAAACTAAATTCAAAACCTCACACATTCACTATTATGGAGCTAATAAAAGCAACCACCCAGCAAAAGATGAAAAAGTGACTGAAAATCAAAAAGAAAACAGCATGTGTACATGTAAAATGTGTACCAGGATCACTTTTTTTTTTATTTCTACATGTGGATTTAACCAGAGCCCATCCCAGGTATTACACACTCATTTCTACAATGGATGACTGTGATGATAGATGTATGATTGGCTCGATGATGTTTAACTTACCTGATCAGCTGGGAGGAGAAAGGATATTACTGAAAGAATTGTCCACCGGGCTAAGGGCATGACACCATACTGGATCTCTACTCCAACCCAATAAATCTTAAAGCCAGAACTTTTATATGCTCCTGTATAAAACACGAGTCCATTTATAACTTTGCCAGGGAAGCTGGTTAATTGTACTCTGGGAGCTGAGGTTTCCAGGATGGAGCTGAAGCCCTTTGCCAGCGACTGGACAATAAGCAGATGAGATGGAAGATGTATGAGTGCCCCACCTGTCGGTCTTTGGGCCCCACCTGTCCCGTTCGGGAATCAGTGACCTCCTTGTACAGGCTGATGTCCAAGTAGTAGCCCGATTCATTGGTGAGGAAGAGGCGGATGGGGATTTGCTTCCCTGTTGGAGTCAGGCGGATGTTGATTTTCAGTTCAGCCTGCAGGACACGCAGCTTCCACAGACGGCTGCCGTAACGCATCACCATGGAGCGCACAGACTCCTCAATCTGACGTTTGTAGAGAAAGAAAGCAAACATTTATAACAATGTGAGCTGCGCTGTGAAAGCATATCAGAGATGAGTGTGTGCGAGAGATGGTTTCACAAACCTTTGATGGGTCCATGATGACTGTGGGGACAAAATTGAGGAAGATATGGTTACAGTCCGTCCGCACAGTCGTGTTGTTAAAAGCCACTTCCAGCTCATCCATGGCCTCCAGCAGCAGACGCTCGGCCTCATTGTGAAGGTATTCAAATGAGGCCTCCTAGTGAAGGAACAGGGGAAAGAAAACAAAGTAAACTGTCAATGGGGGCAGGTATGATTCATTTGTAAAATCATACAAAAAAGGGCATTAAGAAATGTGTTGAACCCAAAAGATCTGTAAACAACTTAAAAAAAAAAGGGGGAGTGCAAAAGGTTCCTTGTTCCTCCATTGTCTCACCTTTGTGACCAGATCAGAGTGGCGGATGATGGCTCGCACAAAGAAACGGTAATCCGTGACCTCTGTGCCCACCTCCACACGGGCTGCACCCAGGTACAGGTGCATCTTGTGGTTGGCACACGGGATGGCAGTCAGGGCAAAATTGCGCATACGGTTGAGCTCCAACTGGAAAGCTAGCGCCGGCTCCAGATGACGATAGATCCTGTCCTCCTCAAACTTTTGAGAAGCAAATCAAGAAAGACACAGTTAACAAAAAAGAAAGAAACAATACAAATATTCCAAAATGTTCAAAGCCTTTCTTTAGCAACTTTTACTTTACAAGTTAGGCTTCCCTGCTGCCATCATCTCTTCCATTAACAGAAGTAGTTCAAATTGGCAATTTCAGGAGCACTGAGTTGATAGAAGAGTAGAAAGATGCCTGTGAGCCACATAGTGTATTAAGTAAATGAAATCATGGGCAATCTCAATCTCAGGAAGCTGCTAATGGGTGTCATTTCTCTTAAATGGGAGACATAATTAAAGAGTTCATTACTTTAATGAGTTTTGGTGGTGTCATTGTAGTGAAACTATCAGGGGTAACGGAGAGGAAGAGCCATCACTGATTGTGATCGAGTGAAATGCGGCACTGCCAAGGGGGTGAAAAGTTGTTTCCTACCACCACATGATCATTTGAATGGATTCCCAGCCAAAGGAAAGTCAATCAATCTGTTTTATTTTGACATTTGTAAGGTCATTTTCAATGTCACAGTAGTCTGATGCATGCATGTATGTATGCATGCATGATATATTGCATGCGTGTATATTGATCTGGTCAGTTAAGTAGCAGAGGGGGTTGTTAATCAGTTTCAGCTGCTTTGGTGTTAATGAAATTAACAACAATGAGAGGACCCCAAAAACAGGGATGGTTTTACAGGTGGAGGCCACTGACATTTTTTCTGACTGTTTTCACTAGTTTTGCATTTGGCTCGGGTCAGTGTCACTACTGGTAGCATGAGGCGACACCTGGACCCTACAGAGGCTGCACAGACAGTCCAACTCCTCCAGGATGGCACATCAATACGTGCCATTGGCAGAAGGTTTGCTGCGTC
>JAVQJF010070190.1:0-15307 GCA_036023855.1 Gadopsis marmoratus
CACAGGCCACATCTTCAGGTCCAGCATAGCAGTGATCAGCAGGAGCAGCTTGGAGTCCAGTCTTCTTCAGTTCCTCCACTAAAGCTGCCAACATGGTGTTTTTCACCAGGACAGGCCTCGGTGTGAAGGCCTGCCTACACAGAGGGCAGGTGTGGATTGGCTTCAAATCCCAGTGAGTTTTAATACACTTCATGCAGTAGCTGTGTCCGCAGGGAATAGTCACCGGATCCTTCAGTAGATCCAGACAGATCGAGCAGGAGAAGGTTTCCCGGTCCAGCTGAACTCCTTTCTGTGCCATTTCACCTCTCAGTGGCAACGACTGTCTGAGTTTCACTTTCTCAGTTTGAGCTCTGATCTAAACAGCAGGTGTTCCTGCAGTGAATGGGGCCTGTCAGCTCTTTACTTCTTTAGCTCTTTACTTGTTGGTTACATCCATCTTCAAACTGCAGTTCTGAAGAAGGAAGCAAGGAGTTACAGTAGAGTAGTAGAGGTCGATCTGCCAGATGTTTAAATAATGTAAGACCAAGTCAATTCTTGGACCCTTTAACCAACTTCTTTTAAAGCCAGAAGTCTGACTATGATCTCTAAACTGACTTTAATGTCAGAATAAAAAAATGTTTAAAAAAGTCAGAATTCTGAGAATAACATCTAAAATAAAAAAATTAAATCTAAAATAAAAGAGTCACAAGTCAAGAGAACAAAAAACTAAGGGTCAAACTTGGTAATTTATCTCCTGTTTAGCCCACAATGGATCCTCAAAAGCATATGACACGTCTGACTCACACAAAGGAAGATAACCACTTAATACAACACTAGTTAAAACAGGGAAAGCGTAGCTAATAACTAGATAGCTAGGAAATTGCTGGGTTGTTAAGACTCAGCTTCACTTCCATCGCTCTCGCAGTCTTCTTGGTGCCTAAACAGTGAACATATCTATCGTATGAGGCGGGTGCAGCTCTCTAACCAACCAGAGAGCTTCTTGCATCACGTGGCTAATTTGCATGGTTTTACCTGGTTTTACCAGCTCAAGGCCCAAAGTGTCACAGAAAAGGATAAATGGAGAGGCTGAAAGGAGAAGTTAAAAGACTAAGCAAATCAAGTAGCTGACAGGAAATGCTAGCGCTGGACCACAGAAAATACATGTATCCTGTTAATTTCCGAGAAAACTCATTTTTCCTCACTCAAAACATTTTAATTCTGAACCTACAAATAACACTGGGGGGGAAAAAAACAATAATGAAGAAATATTACATGTCCTGTTAGCGTTTTCCTTTGTCGTGAAATCCTTTTGCTGCAGAGGAAGCAGTTCACGTTTATTTCCTTCACCCACAATTTCACGTCACAAAGAATAGGACACGTTCTCGTTTTTCCAGGGAAAACGTTTAATTAATCCGTGTCAGAATGAACATGGCGAGTCCAGAGTTGCTGCAGTGGTGGCTGTTTGATGTGTGGAAACGAACACCACGCATCACAACCACGTTTGGGGTCACATGTTGGGACAACCTGCACAGATGCTACTCCAAACATGATATTTGAATATAGGCTACTGACTGAAGGCTGGCTGACTGCTCATCACAATGCATCATTAGTAGCTTACATGGCTAAAAGGGAACCAAAAAGTAACCGAATTACTGGTCTAGGTGAGCCAAATCTATATTTGTTCACTCAAACTATCGCCAGAGTTAGTTTTCAGAGCTGTAAGGCTAGTTAGTGCCAAATGTGGTTAAAAAAAAAATATATATATATATATATCATGGAAATAAGAACAGTCCAGGGAGTTTTGCTCACAGAATAAGAAACACTTGGGTATAATTCAGACATTTTCTAGATTTGTTCTGCTTCATCACAAAGTTTTTCTTAATCCATGCTATGCAACAATAACAGGGGTCGTCTTGGACCAAAACAACAACAACAACATGTATGGACTGAGTGGGATGCCCTTGTAATTCTGTGGCAGTGAAAAATAGTAACATATCCTTGGGAGAGTTTAAGAAGCAGACATACAAAGTTGGCCAAGCGGCATCATCGTTTTGGTCAACAAAAGGGTGTTAACATTTCTACTCAGTGAAAACTAGGCATTTACCACAATGAATATGCAAGAAAACATTACAGGGCCTTTTCTACAATGCCAACAATTTTAGAAAATTGCATGAAATGATCAGATTCAACATTTCAAGTGAGCGGGTCAGCGTGTGCGAGTGCAAGACGTCCCAGAACATAAACATTCAATTTCAACCCGTTGTTGTGCATAACTTACACGGTCAGACAAACCGTGATCCCGCAACTTGAAATCACCTCCCACTAGCATAGACAGCTAAACCCAACAAAAATGTTACAATAAAAGTTGCCCCATTACTAAACATCAACACCAGTATTTAGGCTGGGAGCCGCTTGCTCATGAAAATGTGTTTAAAAATGCGTAATGACAGCCTTGTATCAGTTTCTTGCTGTCGGATTCCCAAGTTGTGACCTGTGGTGATTTTAGCTATCTGGAAAGTTGAACACCCATATAAAATATATATATAAAACAAAGAAAAAATAAAAAAGATAAAATCTAAAATACATTTCCAATCACAGTGCAATAAATTCAGAGAAGATCCGTCCAAACCAATTTCACCATCTACTCAAACTGCGCGAGTCTCCACTTTTGTTTCACATTGAGCCGAGATTCATTATTTAACCAGACCATTAATAAGAAAACAGCAGAGGAAAACTTTTTATTATCCACATTAGGGCTGCACTGTAACTGTCCTCCAGGAGGTGGTGCTAATGCACTGCACATGAATACACAAATTCAGGAACCGTGAACACCAAAAAGGAGCTATACCTCAAAAACCCATGATTGTGTGAATAAAAACAATAAATATCAATGACTGACTTGGAGGAGCTGTTACTTTAATTTACTAGAAGTTTAAAATGATATTAAACTGCAACAAATTGGAATAAATATACTTTACCGTATATATCAGAGTCCACTGTCATGAAAACTCTCTCTCCAACTGTTTAGAGTTTGTTGCAGAACAGAGGACAGACTTTGATGCTCTATGTATGAAGCATGTAACAGAAATCCAATTACAGGAACTGGGTTTAATTAATTAATAAGTCCATTTAAATGAGACAACCGGCTCCCTGATTTTTGTTATCAGAGACATTATGTATCGTCCTATCCAACGTGTCAAATGACAGAGTCCAACCGTTTCTATTAACATTTCTGAACTAAATGTGGGCCTTGGAGCTGCCAGGCTGCGGCAGCTCCATCATCCAACGGCGAAAACCTGCTTCAGTTCTCACATTAAATATTTACAAAGTCCATTGAATTTTTAATACAACAGTGAAGTTATTACTATCATCACGGGCCTGAGCCCTTCTTTTCCAGCGGGCCGTGCAGTTGCATTTAGGAATTTACTAATCAGATTTCCCTTCTGGCTCGACTCTGGCAAAGGAAGTTACTCCGGCTCCAATGTGCAGTGCCACCACCTTAACCCAACCTTAATTCCCACTTTTTACATGGAAAATGGGAAAGTAATATTTCATTTTAAATATTTTAAGTCTATGCGTATTATGATTCATTTTCCAATCTCAAGAATTTACAGCACTTAGGATTACTTTAAAATGACTACAATTAGCTTTAAAGGGTTAATCTGATGATAGTCTATATTTTTCTTAATGTCAACAAATTCTGTGCGCAGACCCAAACCAAGCCTGCTACATCTTCTTCCTCTGTGACACAGAGCTCCATCGTTGTGCCAAAACTTTTTAAAAAAGCATCAATGAGCCACACTGTTGCACTAAACAGTTTATTTGGAATCTCAATCCTGCATACACTGTCCTGCTGCCCCAAATACTGTTAATCCACCGCTGAAAATAGTCCCCAACAAATGCCCCATTTCCTCCTGTTTGAGTAACATTTGTTAAAACTAGTGACCCTCTGTTTTAGGGAATTACAGAGTTTTTTTAAATTAAACTATATTTGTATGTGATTTTTAAGACTTCAATAGGAATGAAGGGCTTGGGGCTAAGTACCACAGACAGGGTAGGAAAACTAGGAAGTACTGAAAGACAAGACGACGGCATTCTTGGTTTTCGCCTTTTCGTGAGATTTGTTGACAACAAAAATGTAGACTATCACATTCTTTAAAACTCATACAATTTCCCACTTTCAAAGTAGAGCTGGCCACGTACTATCAAACGCTGTATAGGACACTGTTAAGGTCTCAGTATGCTTCAAATGAAGTGCTGGTCGAATATCATGGGGCCTTAAAAGCAAAGAGTTCTGAGACAGACAATACGAGTCGCACCCAGTTGACACAATGATTGAGGTGTGTGGGGACGTGTTAAAGTAGACAGCTCTCTTTGAGTGCAACACTACGAATGACTGAGGAGATAATGTAAGCCGCTGTGCACTTACTTCGCTCATCCTTTAGAGACACGAGACAGAAGTCTTGGAGACATGTGGGAGGCAGCGTGCCATAGCCATGTGGAGGCTATGACAGCAGGCCTTTGAGTGTTGCCATTTGGAATAGGTATAAACTAGAGAGATGCACGCTATATCAGTGACCAATAAGCAAAATAATGGAATTATTGCAATTGCTCTGATAATGGAATTTCAGCTGATAATGGCGTCTGATAATGCTGTGGACGCTACTTGAAAGCTGGATCTGAATAGGCGTTTTTGCTCCACTGCCTTTGTTATAAAAACAAGATTACTACAAACAATAAATGAATCCATTCTTTATTCTAGGGACGGTGAAGGCTCTTGGCCTGTTGAATCAGAAAAAATATATTCATTCCGCTTGACATTTTTGCATTTGTAAGATTAATATTATCGGTCATCGTATGTATGCATCTCTAATATAAACACTTCTGCCTTCATACGTTGGATGACCTAGTTTGTTTGAAGCATACTGAGGCCTTTGGGATTCAGCACTGGAGCCATCAACACGACTGGATGATCTTGGTGCCCGTTAAGGTTTTTTCCACTCAAGGGTTGACTAACAGGCCATTTAGTGTGTTCCTTTAAACACACTTGTCGGCATCTGAACACCCATGGTAACAAAACAGCCACAGTAGCCTCCTGTAAAGTGCAGCAGCAGAGCCCCATTCAACAACAGTATGTTTGGCAGTCAAGTAAGTGACTTCCTCAGACACATCCTTCTGATGCTACCCACCTTCCCTGGCAGCCACAAGTGATGAAATACATCTTGAAATAAATGTTTCCTCTCTGGGTATCCAGCCTAAAAGTATAGATGCCTTCAACAAACAGCGCCTTCTACCGTTTAATGCTACACATGAGGCCCAGAGATGTAACCGCCACAGCTGAGATGTACAGTATGTTTGGGGGCATAAAGAACAGTGGAAAAAGGGAGATAACGTGGATTTACCTCAGACAGTCAGTATGCCATGTGTGTCCAGGAAATAATCAATCTCGCACAATGAACAGAAGGTGGTCCGCTGGATGTTTATCTCATTGAAGGAGGTGGTCAGCAGTCCTCTTCCAGTGACCTAATGCTTTTAATCTTCTTAAACCTCTGAAACATAACCCAATCTCCCCCAGCAAGTTCCACTCGTCACACAGCTGAATCAAATGTCCCAGACCGCGAAGCTTGGAGCATGAAAACTTGGAGGAGTCACAGGAGGAGGACTGTTCTCTCCAAACTGGAAGCTTAAAAGGTACTTGGTAGACGTCTGCTCTCAGTGCATTTCGTGGTGGCCATGGTCAATCAATGAAGACAACCATGGTATTCCAAAGTTAATGAACTCAGAGTGGGGAGGGGATGAACTAGAGTTCAAAGTTTGTTCCTCGTTCCATCTTGTCGCCCCCCATGTATCTCCTCATCCTCGCATTAATTACAGCATCTCTTTTGGAGGCACGAGAGTCGGTGAAGAGGCAACCATTGCAACGTGACGAGAAGTATGTGTGTCTGTGTGTCTGTGCGTGTGTGTGTGTGGGGGGGGGGGGGGTGTTACCATATGTGGGATTCACAGTGAGTCATTTTAATGACACCCACCCCTCCACCTAGCCGGCGATAGTTCATTCCTCCGTACAACCTAGAAAGAGGCGAGAGTCAAATGATGAAGGACAGGTTCAGAGGTCAGGGTTCGTACAGCGTAAAATTCAAGGTACCAAAACCAAAAACTCTCAAAAAAGCTTTTATCATCACATATATCATGTTACTAAAAATGCAATTACGAAAAATAAAAGTTCACAGAATTCCTTTACATGAACAGCAATCATCTGAGAGCCGATGATGCGTTCCGGGCCACGTCTGGTGCGAGACGTCAGGAGGCAAACGAATATGACGACCAGATACAACTTGAAATATTAAAAATAATTTTGGTTCACATGAGTGATTGTGTAGATGATGAAACACCAGATTATCTTGAAAATTAAGCATTTTCCAGTGAGTATATTCAAATTCAAGCATATGAAAACATCACGGTTGAAACTGAGGATTTTCCAAACTTTCAAGACTTTGTAAGAGCCCTGAAATTTTGGTCAAACAATATACTTAAAAAGTACATGTTCAGGTCCCACTCATGGATGTAAACATGGCAGAACAGAAGAGGAAGACAAGCTAGACTCTTTACTTGAACAAGTTCCGTATGGAGATCGTTACAAGTGCAGTAACATTAAATCTCAATGCTTGCTTTCCATGTATTGTTTTGGCTTATTCCTTTCACAATTGTACTTAGTCACTGTATTTTGTAATATCATCCTTTTACAGAGTGGCACTTGCCTCCATGTGTTCGCATCGGGGTCGTAGACTTCTATGGTTTTGAGATACGTCGTCCCATCAAAGCCTCCAACTGCCATCAGCTGGCCATTCACCACAGCCAAGCCCACCTACAGACACACTCAGTTACACTTCGACCTCGTACACCGATTAAAGCATTTTGATATTCACTTCAACTGACTAAAAGCAAGCATTTTCAACCAAAAAAAAAAAAGCACACACTCACCCCGCTCCGTCTGGACGTCATGGCCACTACAGGAGACCACTGATTGGTCCTGGGGTTGTATCGCTCTGCGCTGCTCAGCTCTGTGGTGTCGTCTCTCCCTCCAACAGAGTAAATCATGTCTTGATAGACCGCACAGCCAAGGTGCTTCCTCCTGGTTCCCATGGGAGACACTGTGTGCCAGCGGTTCTCTTGAGGGTTGTAGCGTTCAACTGAGAAGCACAGAAAGATAGGAAGAAAGAAAAATTGATGACAGCGAACTAGCCATGTAGTGGACAGACAGGCCTATGGTAACATCTACTTCTTCCACCTTTAGTGGTGACCTCTTTAAGGCAGATGATCTATTCCAACCAATAAATCTACCGGTCTATTTCTACCCAATATCCCATTGTGTTAACAGTTCTCCATGAAGGATCCCAACCTGCATTATGTATCACATGTAATTAAGCAAGCTTAACACTCTTTGACTATGAAAACTCTTGCACTTGTCTTAGGTTTCCCACCTCTCCTACAGTAGCAGCCATAACTCATTATTTTGTAATTACCACCCTCAGAGATGACTGTGATGCAGTCTTGGTCCATTTCTGTGTGTATCCACTCTGTGGTGCATATAAACATGAACTTACATACATTAATTATAAACGAGCTTCTAACTGATGACACCTTTCCTCCCATTCCCAACGGCCATTCTTGTCACAGCTCTGGGTTAACTTTAAAATTGCACTTCTCACATGACTCCGTAGCATACCTGTATTTAATGGTGACGTCCCATCAGACCCTCCTACAGCGTAAAGGAACCCCCCCAGCACAGCCACAGCTACACCCAGTCGCCTGGTGCTCATGGAGGCCACACGAGTCCATTTGTTCTCCTTAGGATCATACCTTAAGCATAAGAAGATATAGCTATTACATTACTAATGAAACAATCAATACAAGCGAGTAAAACACCGAGTGCAATCCGAGTGTGCAGGACACATGTACTCATTCTTTACACCTGGGACTAATTTTTCAGTAATGCTCAGGCTGGGTTGTGGCAAAGCATTAAGAAATGAACAGTGAAGCTGAACATACAGAGGGAAAGAAAGGAACAAGTGAGAAGCAGCAATGGGTTTCAACACTGAACCAGATATAAGAATGGGAAATAAATGCAGAGACAGCTTCTATATTACAGTATGAGAAAGGGAGAATTTCTTGAGTGTACAGACGAACTAAGCCCAGGGGCGCGGATTACCATAGGTTACTTTAGCTAGGTTTCATTGGCTGTCTGACAGTTGATGAAGTGCTATCTAGGGCATCTCTTTTCTGTCTTTGATTTGTTTGATTGTTCAAATACACAAACATTAACGTCTTCTAGAATTTAGCCAGCTCATCATGACGAACACTGACCTTCCTCTATGAAACAAGTTGCAGGCTGTAGGTTTTAATTTTGGTTTAGTTTCATGGCTACAAAAAAAACACTAACACAGAGTACGTTACATGGTCAGTTTCTCATAGACACAAGATACAAAAGTATGAACAGAGACCTTTCTACAATGTTGAGACAGGAAACCCCATCCTGTCCCCCTACAGCATACAGATAACCACCGAGGACAGCCACTCCCACACTGGTGCGACAAGTGCTAGTGGGGGCCACATCGCTGCTCCACTGATTGGTCTTAGGATCATATCTGGATAGGAGAGATGAAGAGATAAATTAGTAATAATAATAATATAATTTCACTTCTAGATGTTTGTGATTTAGCAAAGTGGAAAGAGAAGAGCATGAAACATAAAAACGTAGCGTCCGTGATCTTGCCACACCTCTCCACAGAGTTGAGGTACGACGAGCCATCGTGACCTCCCACCGCGTATAGCAAGTCGTCCAGAACGCTGACACCGACGCCACATCTCCGTTTACTCATCGACGCTACCATGCGCCACTCGTTGGTCTGGGGATCGTACCGCTCCACGCTGGAAATGGCGTCACCGCTGCACCAACCGCCAACTACAAGACAAGGAGACATGGGGGAAGAGACAAAAGAGAGAGTACACCTTAAATTAGGACAGAAATTACGCAGGTGAGATATTTTATTCAGCAAGAGACCACTTTAACAATCCTCCACACTGCCAGTGGTGTCTACCTACTATTTACATATACATATGTGACACAAGAGGAAGCCTGGTTTTAATTTATTGCCTAAAAAGGGTACTGACCTGCAAAGAGTACCTCTCCACAGCGGATGGGTTTTCTCGGCCGGGTTCTGGGGCCCTGCATCAGAGGCCTCTCCTGCGGCAGCAAAAGGTAATTCTTAGCCTCATCAACCAGGTCTCTAAAACAGAAAAACAAGAATATGATGTATGTAATGTCAACCAGAAATCAAGGTCACATTTTGTATAAAATGGAGGTAGATGTTCCTCCACACTGTTTTTTCAACCTCAACAATTCTGAACATTTTTTGAAAATAAGGGGGGGGGGGGAAATCATAACTTAAAGAAATCCAACAAATTCCTGGATCCATTTAAAACACTTAAAAGGGTTGCCAAACAAATAGCACCTACCTGCACTCTTCGTCACTCTTAATGAGAGGGTCTGACCCAACGGTGCCCACCAGGAACTTGGGGCTGAGCAGCGGCAGACGGACATGTTGCAGGACCTACAGAACACAGGAAATCCACATCGGTCCCAAAGTCTTCTTCTGCTACAACAGAAGTCTAATGTAATTTTGAGGGCATATGGATAGATTGTACACCAAACACGATACTGGCAACAGCACCAGTAACTCGTGTGGCAGGGTATTTCTTCAGCCACAAACCTGGGGTAGCTGTGGTCGGCGTTCCTGGATGCTATATTTCACCCAGGCCATCACAGCGTTGAAAACCTGCTCCTCGCTCCGCACGTTAAGCTCGTCGCTGGAAATTATGTCAATCAACTGGTTGGCAGGCAGCAGCATGAACTCTTCACTTTCCATTACCTAAAAACAACAGAGCAGAACAGTAAGTCACATTAAAGTCTCGTCTATCAGTGAATGCATCTATTTTTACAACCACACCATCACACCAGGGTTGTAATCATCACAGTGCCGATTTCCTTCCTCCTTCTCGGCAATTCCAGTTCATCACAACACACACGGCACATGAAAATCATGTTCTACAAATGCTGTGTTGTTAATCAACCTCTTGTGTCGTCTTTAGGGTCATTCTGACCCAAATGCCATTGCACTGATCCGAAGGGCGACACAAGACAGACATCTTGACATGTCGTAACAAGAAAGGCACAGCTGCCACTTCTACTTAAATAGAACACAGACATTGTTAATGTAAATAGTTCCACCTGTGCTTATCCTGCATCATTTGCACTGTGCCACTTTTCCACAAAACGTAATGACACATATTGCCCACCAGATGTAGCTGTTTAACCTGTGTTGACAGGCATCAGAGCGATAGAACCATTTACAGTTGCAAGAACCATTTTCATTAACAATTAATCTGACAAGTGTTTCTTGTTTATAAAATGTCAACAAATGACAGAAATGGTGAAAGCAATCAGGAAATGTTTGTCATTTTTGTTTTAAAAAAAAACAATTATCCGATTATCAAAAAGGTTTCCCCATTTATTTTCTGCTTTCGTGTTCCAGCCAGAGTGAAGATGCTGAACTTTCACTGAAATTAGATTGAATGCAGAGCGTGGCTGCAGGCTAACATGTCTCTACCAAGCCTATTGCAAAGTAACATTCAGGCTGTTCCATCTGTCTTAGGGAGTTGAAGCCAATTGAATTTGTGCAGGTATAATAAAACACGCACACAATATGAAAATTAAAGTGATGCATTTTTCCATCCAAAGTCATACGTCTGCCTCCTCTGATGCACATTATCCAACATCTCACATATCCTTCCCATCACATTGCTTACACAAGCTGCAAGTGGTTTGGGGTTATTTTTCTGCCCTCTGTCAACACATTCACCTGAAGATTTTCTCACCCACAAAGTCATCTATATAAAATTTACTAATAGCTTTGGCTGCACTGTGTATTTATTCAAAGTAAGCCATATATAAATAGTATAAAATATTAATGGTTTTGAACAGACTCCACACCCCTTTAAAAAAGGGCTGCAATGGTTGCAATGTAATCCTTTGGGGCAACTGCACCCGTTAGAAGTCTGGCCACTAAAAGTGCAAGTTTTTGCCACAGACAGGCTCAGACTGTTATCTGAGGTGCTTGGAAACATTATAGAAAGGATCCCTACAGAGGCCGACTGCAACAACTCACCTCTCGCGACATTTCAGGGCGAGACGTCCGTTTGTGTCAGTCAGTCAACTTGTCTGTGAAAAATGTGCGCGACGCAAGCCAGGAAGACGGCCTGTGTGTTGGTTGCTGTGCAGCCCATACAACTGACAACATTTGTTTTCTGCCCGTCTAAATTGAAGGCGAAGGATTCTGAAAGTGCTCAAATATCTTTATGCTTAACATTACTAGCATTTAACTAGCTGCACAAGGCAACTCGTTTGTATAACAAAGTGACACTGAAACAGAAGGGTACCACTGATTTTTCTCTTTACTGCCTACATTTATTCTGAAATGTGCTGTGAAGCTATGAAACTCTTCTGAATGTGATTCTGTGACTGCCTCTCCCTCCTTCTATGCTGTGTATGTCTCCAACTGATGTTTATAATCATGAGTCAATATCATCAAAAATCATGTCTGGGCTTTTTCCACGCTTACAGTCCCCCTGTGAAACTATACCGTCAATCCCACAACTGTATTAGTTTCTGTGTGCACACATCCTGAGGCATGGGAGTAGGTTAGATAAACAGTGCTGGAGGAAGACGCAGAAAACAAACTGAACTATGAGCATGTGACCTGACGTCCGGCTGATGACAGACACATGCTTGATTCCATATACTTTTCGTAAGAACCAGCTTTCATGCAACAGATCCATGTTATCTCCCATTTTCCTGCAGTAACCAGATTCAAGAGTTTTTAACTATGTTTTTAGAAACACGTGTGTGTGCGCAACAAAGAACAAAGACAAGGAAAGTATGGCTCTAAATATAATAGCTCATAGTTGTGCTCTGCCTTTATATGGAAAATTTAAAAATAAGTATGACTGAAAATGAAAAATGTCTTAATAAGTTTGCTTGCACAGCTTTAAAAAGACATTAAGTGTAAAATACAGACACACATGAATGGTAAGGAAAGTACGGTGTACGGTGTCCTTACAGAGCATTTGTCTTTCTGCAGCTTCAGTCTAAATGTGCCGTCATTTTTATAACATATAGCGCAACATGCAGCTTTGGGGCACTGTGGACAGTTGTTCTTATGTTCTTACCTCCTGAAAATTATGCTGGGTGAACTTGTCTGCAATGCGGAGCAGCTCGCGGCAGGAGTGTGTGTCTGCGAAGGCCCTGATGCCCAGACAGTTGGAGGGATCCAGCTGCCTCTTGAGGAACTCGCAGCAGGCCTCCTGGATCTCGGCCAGCTGGAGAAGACAGGCTGCGGGGAGCAGCGTCTGGACGTTTCCCTCCTCTACAGTCACCTAGGAGCACGGAGGTCAGGATATCAGAGACCCTTCACATATATTTTTGCCACGAAGCCGCGACTGACGAGGCACATGAGCGAGAGTTGATGTTTGCCCAGTGTCTCCCATCCCAGCTGTGGAACCCTGCAGCTCCATCTCCATAGGCCTCCTCGCAATGACACGGTGATGCTCTAGTCGGATTTACAGCTGCGCCATATGTAGTAGTTTTTGCCCGAAACAGACTAACCAGCAGTTATCTCCGTCTCCTGTTCCTATTTGTTCAAATGCAAACAGCCTCTGAGCGACTGAAGCAGGTCCACATTGAAAAATTAAGTCTTGTTGAGTGGGTTCTGCAGGAGCGCAGGTTGCTGTGATGTTCTCGTGTGTGCCTGCTATGCAACCCGATTTTGTTGCGTTTATTAGATTTTTAGCTACGGTGACCATGTTTATGCGTTCTCATCTCATGGCGTTTTGCGACCACAAACGCTATCATCCATCCCTAGTGCCAAATATCAATGAAACAGTGTTTACTGCTCACCTGTGAAGTGTAGGCAAAGTCAATGAGCAGCTCCATGGCTCTCTCGTCGATGTCACGGATAACAACTTCAGTCTGCCTGCTCTCTGCCAGCTCTCCAGTGAACATCGCCCTGAAGAGAACATGGAAATGAAGAGATATTATTCAAGTACTCCTCCGCCTGCACTTTAATACATTGGTTATTAGATTCATTTCCAGATATATTTTCCTTTACCAGATGCGCATTGAATACAATGTTCGTCTCTTTGTACCTGAAGTAGGGGCTGCAGGCAGACAGGATCACACGGTGAGCGTAAATCTTCTTGGCACCCACCACCAGCACCACGTCACAGAGCTCACGGTGTTTTCTCAACAGGTTGATCACCTCCAGGGTCTGTCGTGGGTGTTTGTCCGAGACGTATGGCATGCGTGCAGGCTGGGGGACCCCTTCAGGGAGCTTGTTGGGGTCCCCCAGAGTACAGCGGCTGGTGATGTCCATTCCAGTGGCGTCTTGGCGTGCGCTGGTGGCCCTAAACATGAACCAGATGGGTAATAGTTAAAGTGAGCAAATATATCCTTGGTTTTCACAACTGTCATGTTGTTATGGCCTGTGTCCAGTGTTTTTTCTGAGCGCCAGCGTCTTTTTCCAGTTGCTCCCAATGAGGAGTGGGCATATGCGGCCACCTAGAGAAAAGCGCATCCAGCATCTTTTTTCAGAGTGGTCCACCTTTTTTTAATAGCTGAAAAGTTTTCAGAACGGAGCTGAGGTTGTCACTGTTGTTTCTTTCCCAGGCAACCAATAATATATTAGATTAAATAAAATGTATTATTATCATCATCATCATGCGACAGCTGAGAAATACTGATTTTCAAAAGCAGAATTACAAAATTTGGTGGAATCACCCATTATTTTTTTGCAATCGTAAAAACGGGTGCAACACCATTTTTTTCTTTGTTTGTCCTGTCTTTAAGTTCAGCTACACAAACAGCAGTGTCCGCCACACAATAGTCTACATCTGGAAAATGCATTTGGTTTATTTGTTAACCAAATCCAAACAGGTATCTCACACACACACACAGGATCTACCGTCTGTCTGTGGGCCTCAGCTGAACCAAACGTATTGGGTCACTGGCCGCTAGATAGTTAGATAAGTTTACACTGGCTGACAGTCAGACGGTTTTAGAGCTGTGGGCACAGGACCATTTTGGTCTGGGACATGGGTCCACTTCAGATCATGTTCCACTCATTTTAATCTGTCCCTTTTGAGTCCCCCAACTTTGTGGAAGTGCAATATCAAACTGCTGGGATGCCTCTTTAAAAGGCTGTAGATTGTGGAGTTGTATTGTTTTCAAACGTGTCTCCATAGGGGGAACAGGCACCTGCGTTGCAATAAGTTAGCAGCACGTTAGCAATAAGCGTTGCTGCTATAATGACATTTAATTATAATTAAAACTTTTAATTAAGTTCAGATATAATATTTTGCTATTTTAAGCAAAGACACTGCAGTGCATTTAGATTAGGGCTGCGAAGCATACAATGCATTACCTATACAAGCTAGACGGAGCCTATTCCTGTGTGGTTACTTTATACAAAAACTATCACGGTAAATATCTGTGAGCTATTAACTAACTGAACACAATCTTTTCCAACAAATCGCTATATATCTCTTTCCCGTGGAATCCTGTCCGTTCTCCTTAAGAGTACATCAAGCCCATGTGCAAAGGCAATCCACTATGTGCTTGAGCCGTCACTTCATTTCATTCAGTCCATAAACGAGCGCGAGCTGTAGTTCAGGATTTTATCAACAGGTCAGAGTCTGACGATAGGGCATTACTAACACTTGTGTTATTTATCTTCTCTTATTGACAGTATGCCAGTATTTGAGCGCCTTAACTGTCACAGTAAGAATTAAGGCCAATGAGTCCACGTTGAAGGTTTACATTTTTCAAAATAAATGTCAAAAATATTACTTTCCAAACGTTCGTTTTCCCTGCTGTCATGAAAATGTACCAACCCGTGTGTGACCCTTAAAAATCGCAGTACCAATTTTGTGTAGAGTACACCCCTAGTGTATAGCAGGGATTTGTCTGTCTTGTTGACAAGACTATGCGGTGACAGAACAGGATGGGTGCCACTGAGGGTGTTCATGGGGGCCTGGTTCACACTAGATCTCTAAATAGATTGGTGAACTAATTTGTCACATGTAGGATGTGCAGTGAAATGAAAATGGCAATACCCACAGAAATAGCACAGAACAAGAGGAAAACACAATACAAAAGAAATAACAATATTAATCATAAATGTATATGTCTTATATATATATATATATATATATATAT
>JAVQJF010070199.1:0-31531 GCA_036023855.1 Gadopsis marmoratus
CCCCCCCCCCCCCCCCCCCCCCCCCCCCCCCCCCCCCCCCCCCCCCCCCCCCCCCCCCCCCCCCCCCCCCCCCCCCCCCCCCCCCCCCCCCCCCCCCCCCCCCCCCCCCCCCCAACACAGAGCTTATGCAGAGGTGGGAATAACGTCAGATATCGGAAGAGCTCGGTGCAGCAGTCTGACCCACTCACAATTAATCACATCCCACTGGGTGGCAGGACAGGAAAGAGGAGGAGAGATGGTGATGAGGGAGAGGAGGAGGATATGGAGGGAGGCTATTTAAGGTGGAAATCAAGCATAGCTAAAAGACAATTGAGAAAAGATGAGAGGAGAGCAAGAGGAAGAAGGAGGAGGAGAGTCGAGGCAGAAAGGCAATCTGCAATCTAATTTGTTCCCGTTTAAGGTGTAATGGTCTCATCAGTAGATTTTTATGTACATCTTACTTTCTGTCTGTCTTACTCACTCCCATATTATTAGCCTGTTCCTCTTTCTTTCTTTCCTTCCCCCTTGTTTCTCTATGTCTTGCTTGCAGATTTTCATTTTGGAAGCCCACAAATCATTTATATTCAATCTGAATACAACAGTGACATATTATGATATATCAGAAAGCAAAAGCCTGACATTGTGTTTCTACATACACACACACACAAATACAGCCTTCTGCCAAACACATGGACTTGTCTTATAATAATCATCCTGTTAAAATCAACGTCATCAGATTGCAGATTCAGGGGCAGATTTTGTAACTTTCCATTCCACATTCAGGCTTACACCCCACTTCAAAGAGCCTTGATTTTTCACAAAGATATTCATATTGCAAGCTTTAATGTTAGAACCATTCGCCAGGAGCGTAGCACATTATTGTACAACGTTTCCTTCCTTTGTCCGTCCGGCAATCTGAAAAGCTTGCAGCGCTCAGCACCTACTGGTCTCAGTGAGGAATAATGCAAACATCTATTATTCAGTTAATTGAAGTGCCGATACAGGAACCTTTTCTTGCCTGCATTTGTGCAGCCATATTTTCAGACAGACTGTCAAAAATGTCAATGGTTTCACTTATAAAATGGTTTGTTTCTTTCAAATACAAATCATTTCACTGTGTGTGCATCACCTGAAACGTGGTCAGACGTGTTTTCACTCCGTCATAAATATAATTTTCAGTTTCAAATGCAACAAAGCTCAAGATTCGGTCAGAAAATACCTTAACCACTAATTTTCTCAACCCCCTAGTGCTTTTTTTTTTGGTTTGGGTTGTGAACAGTTGAGCTTTCCCAGGGTGGTTTCCAACGGCAACACTCTGGAAATGTCAATTTTCTGGGAGATGAGAGGAGTAAATTGTGCGACTTTGGTGGTTCAAACACTCGAGAGTTTATTAAACTGACCTGCGTGCACACGCACACTCACATAGACACATATATGTATGCAACAATACAAATACACAAACGCACACACACACACACACACACACACACACACACAATCACATACACGTTTTAACACCAGGCTGCCAGGGTAAAGCAGTAAAGCAGGCATTAAACCCCGTGGGAAAGTTCAAATATGAGACAATTCAACCACTAAAAGCCCTTAACTCTTATACCTTAAGGCCCTCAAAGCCTGTTTGCAGACCTCATAGACCTTTAGAGAGTCAACAGGGTCAAAAATCACTTACAAGCTGAAACCTCCTGATCAAAGGAGACACACACTGAATGAAATGACAGGAGCTTTAATTTGCATATCCCATTCTTTCTCTGTATCTGCCTCATAGCCTCAGCAACCTCACACACACACACACACACACACTGTATATACACAGAAGCATGGCATTTGGGATGTGACATTGTTCGACTCTCAGATGACTGATTACCTCAAGGGTCGGTGACAAGGTGTCTGACTCAGCAAGACAGGACACAGCTGTCCGGCCTCCCAACATACACACAAGCATGCATATAAGCAGTCACACAGACACACACACACACACATATACACATATATGTACATTTATCTTGAGGTCCACCTATAGACACTAGAAGCAGTGAATAGGTTGAGAGGTGTGAAGAGGTTAAATGACCATGTGACCTATTTGATTGAAAGGGTGACACACATTCTGGGGCCTCTAGCTGCTCTCTTTCTCCATAGTGAAAGAGCGAATTGGTAGGTGTGAAGTGAGCGATTGAAGGAGTGAAGTGTCTGTGCCTTTCCCCTTTGCCTCCTCTCCTAAAGCTGTAATGAGGCCTCGGGGAACATTCTGAGGGCTCTTCACACAACTCGAAAGAGTCTTTTAGACCTCTAGCTAGTTGGCCCCTTTTCAGTGTGTGTGTGTGTGTGTGGGGGGGGGGGGGTGGAAGCTCACAATGAAATAAATTCCTGTTAGAACTAATTTAAAAGCAAAAACACCTGCAGCAAAAACTCAGTCCAATTTTTTCCTAGAAAAACAGTTATAAAAAAATGAAATAAATAATATTTTGCTGTTGGGATGAGTGATGAAGAGTACAGTAATAATCGGTAACATTCTCAAATAATACACAATAACGATTTAACCTGTAGCCAGGTTCTTTGCTGTTGGCTCTAAAAGCTACAGTGCATTTGCTGTTCCGAATACCAAGTCACAGGATATTTCCCCCTGATTCCAGTCATTGCGCTAAGCTAAGCTAACCGACTGGCTGGTTGTAGTTTCATATTTACTGTACAGACATGGCACTGGTATCGTTCTTCTCATGTAACGCTAATGAAAGCAAATCAGCCCAACTTCACTTCTTCCACTGTGTGTCTCAATTTCATTAAGACGATATTGAGGCCTTGGAAGGAGTATGTTTGCTTGATTGAGGTGTCACTGCTACCACACTAGGGTAGACTCCCCACAGACACCCCAACCTGGCATCACAGACAGCGTGTTTATATATTTTACACAGTCTTTGGTTTTTAGGTCACTCGTGTAACTAACAAGCAATTTCTGGTAAGTGATTAGGATTACAACAGCTTTATTAGGATTATCATCACATGCTTGCAGACGTAACCCTTGCTTCTGAGGCTTCAGGTTGCGCCATTGTGCAGCAAAACCTTGTTCTTTTGAGTGAGGAAAAAAAATATTGTACTGCTCATAATATGCACGTTCTTGTATGACATTCAACATTCCTCGCAACATTTATACCTTCTTTAACATGCTGGTCGCTCCATTTCTTTCTGCCAAATAACATTTTGCATTTAATCTTTCCGATCAATATTTTTTCAGTCACAGTACTGGAATTTGGGTCCTGAAAAGATCCAATGTAGAAAACTGGCATGTTAGCTTGATAACATTAATTACAGCACAACCATTCCATTGCATTTTATTTTAGGTATTGATACTGAATGTGTTACACTTGATGAATTGAATGCATGAGGTTAGCCGGATTTGTACACAATGTACACGTTGCCATTTTTAACATAATGCTGTATTTTCCAACAACCTTTAATAACCTCCAGAGCAGGGACATGAACGTATGCTGCTTTTACAATAACCATGAGTTGATTTTACAGTATGAAGGCCAAGAAGGAGAAGGAGAGTTTTCACAGGCAAGAATTCTCAAGAAGTCTGTTTTGTATTAAAATTGAAAACATAAAATGTATTGGTCTATTGATGCAGCTTTTTGGTGTAAAATTTTGCAGACCAGCTCTGATTTTACAATAATGGAACGAAAAATGTCTATAGAGAAAACCTTTGCTAACATACATCTTAGGGACTGACTGCCTGTATTGATCAGGCTCCACTGTAACTGTGGTGGAGTTCACAAAAATAACAGAGAAATATTTATTTCAAATAGTTTAATGGAGTTTTAAGATGGATATCTGTCACACAAAGGGAGACGTTACAGAAAAACAACATGCTGTTGAAATATGTCCACTTGGAAGGAGTGGAAGTTTACCAAAGTTGAACTGGACATAAAATAGAAAAATAACATGGATTTTCCTTGCTTCCTGTAGTCAAATCCACCGATAGTGGTGTTTCCACTGAAATTAATGAATTTTGCTGTCCTAACCAATTAGGTCATAGATTGCATTCACATGGCTTTTCTGATGATGAGTCGATGAAACCAACGAAGCCATCTGATTATTTACTGTCGCGGCACATAGATGTTAGAGAGACTGGTGCTGGAGGACAACAGGGTTGAACTGAGACACATTGTCATCGTAACACTGTTGGTCTTCAAAGGAAGACCATGATACAAACAACGTGTGCTTCTGGAATCATTTGTTTTGTCCCGTCAAAGATCTCTATATAATGTTTGCAATTATTAGAGGCAGTTTGATCAATCGTAGCAACAATGCAGTTGTAAGTAATGTCATGAAATTGCTTTGTTGTGCTTTCAGTTTGCGGTTTCATTCCCACAATGGAGTATTGATTTGAGATTTCAGAGTAGGTTCAAGAGCACCAGAAAGGGTTTTTACCCAGGAGCTCCGTCTTAAATCAGACATCATGAGACAAAGTGAAGTCTGATATACCCAGGTGATGACCCAGAAAATGTAAATAAAGGATGGTGTTTTTACACTGGTAGCAATGAGGTTTAGCTTCTGCTTCACAAAATGATAACTCTTCTGTCAACTGGCTCCTCATGTTTTAGAAATGCTGGTGAAATTATGTTCAAATAGTAAGTTGCTTTTCCCAATAATGGATGCTCAGCATTTTATTAAATTATTTTAAAAATTCACACATTAGGAGAATCATTTATTCACTGAGAGAGACGTCTTGATTCACCCTGAAAAGAATTACCAGCAACTGTTGGAAGTCTGTCTGATATGCTGTTCCACCAATCTTTTGCAGTGTACGTTTTAATCATGAATTTAATGCAGAATGAAAGTACCAAACACTAAAATGGCCATTCGATACCGTTACATAAACATTTTATATGTTTTACATCGTGTTTGGTAATTCAGTCATCAGACCACTTCCTTCACTCTGCTCCTTTTCACAGACCATAACTAATGTTAGTGATTATGAGAGAGAATAATCGTATTGAACGTGAAGTCAATATTGGTTGTAATCACAGTCATAAAGTTGCATTGTTATGTTGTGTTGTAGTTGCTGTAGTAATTCAGACATTGTGTCAGTGTATTGATCTGTGTCTGTTAAGGCTGATTGAGCATAATAGAGACTAATAGAAAAATCCCTTTATTACACACAGACACAGACACACACACACATTCAGACAAAGGAGGAGCCCGACACAAATAGGTACAATATACAACGGAATAGAACTCAAGCGCATCCCGACAAACACAAGCGCATGTGAAGATACATGTGTCCTTTTTGGAGATTCATATGTAAAACTTCACATTTGTATTATTCCCAGACCCAGAGATGTTTAGATGTATATTTATTTTACTCAAAGGGATGTTAAGGGACATTCTGCAAACTGTGACCTTATGGTTAGCATCTTAAACCACAAGACTGCCTAATGCCATTTTAATTTTATCCTACTGTATGACAGAAAACACAGACACATATGTAAAGACATTTAACTGAACATATGACCTTGAGCTTCTTCCACACAGTAGCTAGTACCTTGTACCTAAACAAGCCTTTAAATTACGTTTTACTTTTACACCACTTGCTAATAGATTTTGAGAATTTTTCTGGCTTTTAAAAAGCTCATGCAATTGAGTGATTTGTTTAAGGACAAAAGTCAAATTAAATTTACATCAAAATCTGCAAGAACTATTTAATGTACGTGTATCTTTTCAAACTTAACACGCAGATTTCAGGTGATCACAATTTGCTTGTGTGCCAGAATTCTCTTTACAGTTTACAGTGACAGAGAGTGAAAAACTCTTGTCTTGTTCTTCTATATATCCAGGATATGAAAAAGAGAGCAGAAGATGCTTGGACCTCTGAAAAAAGCCTGTTAATCTTCGTGTGTGTGTGTGTGTGTGTGTGTGTGTGTGTGTGTGTGTGTGTGTACGAGGGAGGAAAGATTGACAAGTAAGGGTTTGACCTCAGTGTGTAGGCTGCAGCAAAGACACATACGATAACATCGTTCTCTGTCTCTCTTTCTCTCTCGCTCTCTTAGACACACACACACACCCTCATACACACACACACAAACACAAGCATGCACAAACACAAGCGATAGCATCTCCCTGGTGGGTTGCCTCTAAAGAGTCTCCTCCATCACTGACTGTAGAAGCCCTTTTACTGCAACAGACAGACCACTGCATCGAAAACACACACACATGCAGACACACGCAAGCATGTACCGTACATGCTGACTCAAGAATACACACTTAATAGTAGCACACACACATACAGGAATGTATACACCAGCAATCAGACACACACTGGGATCGTGGATCTATTCTGCAATACTACTGCAGCGCCCACTGCAGCCTATCTCAAATTAAAAAGAAAAAAGTAAATGCAGCTGAATAGGCATTTTGTAATAGAAACATTGTGTGTCCCAAACAGTTTTGAACTCTCTTTTACTGTGACTGCAAAAACAAAATGTGGTTTTTGTTTTTTCTCTATTAATTACTCTGCAGAGCCCCGAGCTTCCAGTAAAATGTGAGATTTATCAGCTAAATCTGTATTAACATCCATACATATTATAAGTGTTGTTTTTTAATGGGAGGAAAAGAAGATGGAAACCTTAAAATAAATGATAGAAAAAGAAAGACTATTACATTTGAAGAACGAAAGTTGAATCTGGCAAAATACTACTTTGCAGACTGGATCCCATGTTAGAGGTATTGGCTGGTGAACGTCTGATGTACTGTACATGCACAAGATTAAATACATAAACATTACGATTACCTTAACATTCTGAATAGCATCCAATAATGTATATATAGACATCTGTGTGCCTTAGCTCATTTAACCTATAAACCAAGTGTGTCTAACTCTGTGGGTCCACATGGCATCTGTATATGAAGCGACATTAGCTGTAAAACCGGTCCTGATAGCAGCCATAAGACAAAAGATTCAGCTTTTTCACTCGAAGCATAACGTCACTTTGGAAACATCTGCAACACAGAATGCTAATACACAGCGCACAAAGTATTTTCCTAACCATATAACATCAGTTGTGAAACATTTTGTAAATGGGACTGCGACTATGATTTTGCGGTGGAAGTACAGTAGGGTGTGTTGGGATCTGTCAAGGCTGCAGGATTAAAAAGTTTAGCCTGACATAAGGTGGAGTGCAAAACCAGTGGAAAGTCTCCATCTGGACAAATCAGATACTTTACACTGTAAAACTGAAGACTTGAATTGAATTAAATGTTGCAGATATTCACAGGTGTACAGTATTCTGGCCATTTCCCTGCAGCTTGTATCACTCAGTGCCAGCTTCTATCACACCATGAAAAATTGGACATTTCACTTTTAAAATGCACCCAGAATTTAAAAATGAGATGTCTCATCCCATCTGTATGTTTTTGGTGCGAACAGAGGCAACTATGACACTTTAATAGGTTATCAAAGTGCTCTTTTGGTAAGGTCATTTCACTTTTACTAACTGAATCCACTACATCTTTGTAATATTAAACGGCGATCTTCCTGCAACAATTTCTCTCTTTGTAAAAAGATGCACATATTTTGTTTTACGATATCTTCAAATCCAAGGGTATCTGCGATCTTTTAAGAGTGCAGCCATGGCCCGAGGCATGTAAAATGAGCTGGGGGAAAAACGGCCACTATATAAAACATAGTTGTGGACTTCTAAATGATGTTTTTAGTGTTTGTCTTGGCTTAAATCAGTCCAGTCACTACTTTATTAAGGCAGAGAGATGTGGAGGGGGGTTGGACGGAGTGAGTGGGAGAATAACTGACAGGGAAATTGCAGAGGGAAATTATTGTTATTTCACAATTAAATTATATATACTGGGTGGAATCACCCCTGACAGGGCTGACCATAGCAACACTCGTGATGTGTGTGTGTGTGTGAGTGAAACTTAATCTGCCTACCAAGGCCACTGAGGCTATACTGGCAGGGTGGGGAATGTAGAAAGAGAATCGGAAGGAGAGAGAATTAAAGAGAAAGAAAAGTAGTAACATCAACAGAGTGAAACAAAAACAGTCTATTTTAAGGCTGAGTGGGTGTTAGTGAAAACACAGCAAACCCTCGGTAATGACCCGATTTTAAACAGTTGTGACGACAGTGTGTAAAACAAACCATCCTTGATTTTTGTCGGCGAAATCCAATCCCTCGCCGTAGTCCCACTGTATGTTTAGGCACAAACATATTGCAGATGCTCTAAAAAAAATTTGAAAAACCTCTCATCTTGAATTTGGGCCATTTCTCAGAGAGAATGCTGACCTTGTTCTTGTCAGAAAGCGTTAAAAAACACATTGTCAAACGTGAAAAATGAATGGGTTTCAAACTGACCGCTCAGTCTTCATTCGTCCTGAAACAATGACTCTTTGAATACACAAGGTTTCGGGTGATATGTAAAGTAAACCAGCCTTATTTTCTATCCAGTGAAATTAATGATCCATGAAACTTGGGCAAAAACAAACCAAAGAGTTGCACTGGCTCGTGTTGATGTTGGCCCCCACAAGCCACCAGAAAAATTATACTGTAGTATAAATTTTAGAAATCCCTGCATTTCCAATGTAACATGGATCTCTCATTTACTCGTGTTTTCAATGTCGCCATTTGAACGAGTAAAAATGAAGGGTCATTATTGTTGCTGTTATATTGTTGTATTTCTGCCCAAATCAATAAATCTGGCAGAAAACAGATTTTAAGAATATATTTTGCAGCTCAAAGTTCATCCATGTGTTGTTTTTATGTAATTATTGGCACCGCTTCCATGATCCGGAGTTTCTTATTGTCTCCCAATTTTTGAATTCCGCTTCTAACCATGGAAGCAATTTCAGATGTGTAAATGTTGCAAGAGGACCTTGATTACTGTAAACTTCAGCGTCCTCTCGCATCAGGAAGTGCATTTCTGGTGAAACCTGTTTCAAACCAAACCTCTCCTTGTTTTACACATCCCAAAACCAAAAAGACTGAGCCTTATTTATAGCCTGCAGTACCTCCCAGGATAATAACTAAAATATTTATTTGTTTTTCACATAATGTTCGCTGTATTATGAACGCACAATGTAAGTTGTATGTCTTTGTCCAGTCTTGTGTTTTGCTGTATTGTACTGTTTATATGCATGTGCGCACTGCTTCAGTCATGAGGGACCCACTTGTGTTCTGATATATTTCCCCCCACCTCGCGAGTGTTTTGTATATGCAGCTTTACCAGCTTGTACGAGTCCGTCGGTGCAACCTGATCCCCCTGTGGATTGCTTTGATGGAATAGTCGTCTTTTCTGCATTTTTTCCCCCCCTCTGCTCTCCTTTCTGTCTCCATTTCTGTACATGAACACCACAGAGAATCAATAGGCGTTGTGTTTCTTCAACACACGGTGTGGGATTGCTTGCGTGTATGTGTGTGTTTGGTTGTAATGACAATCAACCTAGTTTTTCATCCCACTGTTGGTCGATACTACATATGAGACAGAGTGTAGTTTATGAGACAGCTAATAGTCAGAGACAGCAGTGACCTGCTTATGAGTTCGAGATGGAAGCACAGATCTAGGATGTGTGTGTGCGCGCGTGTTCATATGTGTGTGTATCAATAAATAATGAGTTAAATCTCTATGTGATGACTTGGCGCAATAGCAGCACCCTGGACAGAAGGTCAGAAATTGCGAATGCAGTGTTGCAGTTTTGATGATGTTTGAAATGGTACCAGCGATGCTCGTATAATTTCAATTCTAATCAAGACAGTTTTATTCATACAACCCAGAATTACAAATTTGCTCTAGTGGGCTTTCACAATCTCAGTTCAGTTCAGATTTTTTAAAAACTTTACTTTACCAGTAAAAGAGGAAAAACCTTAGGAAAAGCAAAAAAACATAATTTCTGTCCTTAATAAACTAAGGAACGCATGGTTTACTGTGGTCATAAGACTTTGATCCAGTGTACTCTCCAGTACACCAGTGAACCAGGTAGGCAATTCTAATTATCTAACTATTAACTCATCTAAATTACAAAACTAAATGTATTTTTTAAACATTTAAAATGTTTTTTCAAACATCAGGAGACCAGTGGTTCCCAACCTTCTTCACTACTGTCCCCTTAAAACAAAGTAATATCTACTGTGCCCCTTTTCATAGGTTTAAAATTGGTATGTGTTGTCCCATCAGTGATTTTCCTTTCTCAGACTTTCACAAGAAAATATTATAGAAAAATCCTGAAAAAACATGTTTTGGTGTTGCAGAATATGTTTTTGATTCTTTGCTATTATTCCTGAGAAATTATTTTGAAACCCATGTGGGGTTTGGGAGCCTCTGCCATAGACGACAGTTCTTGCAAACTTAGTTTTTCAAGCATGACTCTGAAACAAAAGTCATCAAACTTGGAGATCTGTGGCGGTCCTCTGTCGGGGGTCAGGAAAAAGGTGACGAGGACTTGAACCTGCGTTCTGCGCAGAATTTAATTTGACTTGCGTCAGAGTTTAAACCACCAGACCAATAAGTGCTGTTATTTTTCTAACAATCTGTTTTTCTCTTTTCTCCCCCTTTTTTCCTCTCTCACCGTTTCTCTGTCCAGCACCCTCAACAACAACAACATCACCCTTATCCCACTGTCCAGCTTCAACCACATGCCCAAGCTGCGGACACTGTGAGTATAACACACACACACACACACACACACACTCTGTGGTTACACATTAACACATAGACACATGCACAGAAAAGTATTAGTGCCTACTTTCATGCAAACTGAGGAAGAACAGACACAGCACACACATAACTAATGTTCACTTTCATATGAACACATGCCACAAACACGCACAGCACGGCAGCAGGGTCTGTGTGTCATCATGTAATCGTGCCATAATAAGAGACCAACTCTGCTATTGTTTCATGACTATGAATAATCATGTGGCCATTATGTAAACACACACACATACACAGAGATGGATACAGTGGCAGATACTGTATGTGCGTGTGCCACACACACTGAAGTAGGGGTAATCTCATTAATACCGCAAGAAAGGCTTGTTTAGGCTCTAAAGTGCAATTTGCTTTGACTCATTAGGAGAAACCTCCTATATTGATGTGAGCACACACACACACACACACACACACACACACACATACACACAGTCAGTCATGAAGCCAAGGCAAAATCCTCCTTTCTGATTCATTAGATGAGAGGTTTGATTTGCGTGTGCGTATGTGTTTACTTCTGTATTTAGTTGCGTGAAGGAGATCTTGTTGTTGCCAAGGCGATGGCACGACATCTCAAGGGAGACTACCCATAATCCCGTGGGGCTGTCTGAGCGGCCGACCATTGGCTGCATTCCTGCTGGCCACACTGGGGTTGAATTCCGCCAAACCAGCATGCATAGAATGGGATTTCCTTGTGTGGTCAAGCAGCCCTGCTTAACATTCAGAAATGGGGATTTCTAAATAGACAACCCATCTGAATACAAGCAGGATAACAATCGCAGAAGTCCATTTGTCTTTTACGGTGATTTTCTCTGTTCCACGTTTCCATCCATCAGCATCCAGTCACATGGCAAGGTTTCTATATTTCCTGCACACTGCTGCAACGCTAGTGGCAATACGGCTCGAAATCGGCCTTTTAAAATTGGATTCCAGGCAGCAACGCAGCTACACAGTTACCAGCAGATTGAGTGCAGAGTTACCAATATCCAATATCTTTTAATCAGGAGCCCTCGTCTGCTTCTGTTTTCTGTCAACACTGACTGACTTTCTCCCCCGATTTCCTCGTTCGTGCTCTTCCTTTTTTCTGTCCTCCTTGCTATGGGTGCATCCCGCTTCACATTTCTTCTCACCCTTTTCTTCCTTATTTGTGGCATCTTTCTCGCTTAGTTCACTCTCTCTTTCCTTTTCATCATCTCACTCTTCCCTCCCTTTTATATTTCTCTGACGTTCCTGTCATTCTTCCCTTCCCTTTGTGTTCACTGCCCTCCTATCAAGTCCTTTTGTTGCTTCCTCTTTCTCTACTACCAGCTTCTTCACCTGCTGCCCTGTTTCATCCTGTCCTCTTGTGTTCTCTTTTCTGCTCCCCCTCCTTGTCTTTACACTACTTGATTTTTGTCCTTCTCTCTGCTTTCCCATCACTTTTATATCAAGTGTTCACTTCAGTCCATCCTCCTCTTTGTCCCTTCTCCTACTCTACCTCTTCATTCTCCCCCTCGTCCATTTTGCTTACATTACATTACATTTTGCATCTGTTCTTTTTTGCCGCCCTCAGATCCCAGTATTGAATTAGCTGCTTTTATAAAAACGACTCAGTCAATGAAATATTTTGAGAATTGATTCGATTTGTGAAAAAGTTAGAGAAAGAGGGTGTTTGTGTGTAGAAACCTCTTTCAAAAATAAATGGCTTACCTCCCCTAACTTCATACAGCTGCTTTGACATTTTATTTAATTCCTTCTATTCTTTCTTTCTCATGCTATCTCTATCCCTTCATCTACCTGTCTGTCATCTTCTTCTTCCTTTCTCTCTCTTTTTCTGCAGTATCCATCTATTCTATTAGCAGTAATGATATCACCTCATGGTGTCTCTCATTCAGAAACTTGTATTCTGAAAATATTGGAGCTCCCACTGCTTCAATTTGTGCGTGCACATGTGTGAAATTGTGTAATTCACCATACTAAAGATGTACCCAGTAACCCTGTGTAGCAAATACTATAAGTAAACACACACAGAGACAGGCACACATACTAAACACACACACGCATTAACAGAAACACCATGCCCTTAGTCACCCGCATCCAATAAGCAGAACAAACGCTATCAGTGACTTACTGCTACACACGAATACAGTCCACACACATACACAGCACTGTCTCCAAGCCCCCTACCTCCTCCCATTCTCCCCTGTGTTTTAATCCTACTTGTCAGTAATTAAGGCTGAGCCGGGGGTGGGCCAGGACGTGGCTATCTCCAGGCAGGGGTTTGACTATAAACTGGATTTATAATGGGAGAGCGGTATTAAAACCCACTGCCCCCGCTGCTAGCATCAATGAGTCCATCTCTGTTCCATGACAGGATTTGTCCTCTGCTTTATTACAAAGGGAGGCCTGTCTTCTGAAAGGCTAGATATCCCAGCTGGCATATAATACGCTGACGAGACGTTCTGCTGTTCATCCACCCTCCTTCGCCTCATCTCTCGCTCACACTCTCTCTCTCGAGGTGTCAAATCCAGCCTGTAGAGAGTCTCAGCTCTGTGAAACACCTGAATTGGTGTATATTGAGCAGTGCCTTTTAATTAATGCTACAAATGACATTTTTAAAAGGCTATTAGTGTGACATTACTTAAACTCAGCAGTAATATCTCTTTCCAGTTTTACTGTCGGGGTGTAAAGGGAGCAAAATGGACCCAAAATTAGACAGCGGTGGGGAGGTGACCGGGGTTTATTAGAATCGGTAACAATAAGGTACAGACACAGGCAAGGCGACTGGGCAAAAACAAAGCTATGAACACAGGTACCAGCAACATTCACACCACGCAACATAGACGATGACGCAACAAGAATCAACTGACTAGAGCACACTAAAATACACAGGACACTAACGAGGGGATAGACAACAGGTGAACACAGGGGGACAGGTGAAACCACTACAACAATCAGGGAAACACGAGGACAGACTCAAACACAGGAGAACTAAAGCAGTAACCCACAAGACCCAAAATACACAGGACAAGTAACAGAAAACAGGAAACAAACACTCATACAGACATTGACCATGACATCCTGGAACAGTGTTACAGTTACTTAGGATAATCGACAGACCCCAGAGTTGGGATTGGCACAACCTTTGGCCAAATAAATATTCCTAATTTGAAATGTTCTGTGAATTATCCCCAGCAACAGGGACATTGGCTCTGGAAAGAGTTTGCTGTTAGATAGATATCTGAAATCATGGGCACATAAAACCAAAGCTAAATGTATAGCTAGAAGACAACCAGAGGCATGTGAGAAAATATGCATTTTTGTAATTTTGGTGAACTGACCATGTGAAATAAGTTTATTTGGAGGCCCAGGGATCATAAGATGCAGCCCATGTAATCACAATATTTCCTGTCACTATTAGCTTGCCAAAAAAACTGAAAATACTCCAAAGAAATAAAATATCTACGTCTCTTTTAATGATCGTTTTGGCTTTCATTCTTTGTGTCCACTCTCTTCTTGTCTCAATCTTTCCTTTACTCTTTCCGGTCTCATTTCCCAGAATTATAATCTTCTTCTTTCTTGGTTTCTGTCTCTCTGCCTTTCTGACTAGATTGTGATTTAGTCGCATGCGTCCTCCCTCTAAAGGGAGTCATGTTGTCACAGACCTTGGGGAAATGAGAGCTGAGGATGTTACTCTTTGCGTGTGTGTATTTCGCCTAAGCAACGGCCTCATGATCCTGGCCAAGGATGTAAGCTGTGTGAAAATAGAACCCATTTGAATGCAGACTCTGATACATTTGCTCTTACTGAGCTGATGTGCTCAGTATAACTTCACAGACCCTTTGAGATACTTTTGCCTCTAGACAGTGAACATTTCAAGCAGGACAATCAAGAGTTTATTGTGTTCATTTTTCTCGTTGTAGGTCTTACTTTGAACCGAAAAAAGTATTAAATTACACACAAATTCCTAAATATAACTCATGTCTTTCTCCATCTGTCTCAGGCGTCTGCACTCTAACAATCTCCACTGTGACTGTCACCTGTCCTGGCTCTCTGATTGGCTCAGAGCCAGGCGAGGCTTGGCGCCCTTCACCCAGTGTATGGCCCCCGCCCACATGAGGGGCCTCAATGTCCCAGAAGTGCAGAAGAAGGATTTCGTCTGCAATGGTGAGCTTACATGAACATGCAGGGACACGATATTCAACTGAGATATCAAAGAGCAACACTGAAGTACCTGCCAGAGTACTTCTTGTGGCATGCACTGTTTCTGAAGTGATCATGTGAGTATTTTTTCAGTGAAAACAAGCCCTAACTTGGCATGATTTTAGTTTGACCCAGCATTGTTTTAATTGGCTCTGGAACAAAAACCTTGGAAATAATTTGTAGACAAGCGGCCGGTTTTGGCTCCATTGCAGCTACATCAAATTGAGACAAGAACTATAATACTTTAAGTGAAATTCTACCTTGGAAGTTATAGTTTCATTTGAAAATGAACACAGAATTGGGTGGCTCACCTGGTAGAGCCCTTATCGCAGCGGCTCTTTGCTGCACGTCATCCCCTCTCTCTCCCACCTTTCCTGCCTCTATCCAATAAAGGCAAAATGCCCAACAAACAATCTGTAATAAAAATAAAGATTTGACACAGAACTGACCTACAACTATTCAGCAACACAGATATAAATATGATAGATAATAATATGAGGATTCAAGAAGACGTTCACAGTTGCATCTCGTGTTTAGTTTATTAGACAGTAGAGGGTCTTTGACATAGAGGTACACAAGACAGAGAATCTAATAAACATAAAGGCCATTATTACCGGCAGCATTGTTATCATCTCCAAACACCTCAGCATTGAGTTTATAGCACTGAAAGAATTACACCATGTAGAGCGCGTAATCAGCCAAAAGGCCGCATAAGAGCAGCAGTGTTATCAACTGCAGATAGTATAGACACTGTTTATAGGCCTCTGATTCAGCTCTCTGTGCTAATAGACTGTCAGGCTGAGCTCTCTTTATTAGCCTTTAGCCTCGTCTTTTCTGCCTACATGCTCCAACAGACCTCCTTTTGCTGCACTGTCTCCATTCTCTCTCTCTCTATCATGCTCATATCTAGCAATATTGTTTTGTGTACATACTGTGGCCAGGTAATATTTAGTAATATATTAAGTAATATATTCCTGGCAAGATGCAAAAGCTTCTGAAACAACACAAACACCATTGTGGGACACTTCCCAGTGACTAATCCCAGTGAGGGATGCTGGGATAAAATATACAGAAACATCCTAAAGAACTTTAGGAATCAAACAGAATAATTTATATAAAAGTAAATGTAGCTGCGGTCATGAAGGAACCTCCTATTCTCATCACATCTCTGCTTGATGCATCTGTTTATTGCTGTTCGCAGGTCCAGCACAGACAGAGTCGAGGACTTGTGTTCCTCAGGTAGCCGTGTGTCCGGCCAGCTGCAGCTGTAACAACAACATAGTGGACTGTCGTCGTAAAGGCCTCACTGAAATACCAGCCAACCTCCCTGAGGGCATCGTGGAGATGTAAGACTGCTTTATTTTACTGCACGTTTTTTGGTATTTGTGTCGTGTGCGGTATCCACTAACATTTTGCATATAATTTATTATTTCTTTAAATGTGTATATTTCATCATATTCTCCAGTCGCTTCACACTTGTATTTTTGCACACTATGTCAGTATTGTTATCACGTGTTTGCCTGTTTCTGGGCACATACCCATGATGTTCCCATCTTCAAATCACCCCTGTTCTCTGCCTTGTTGCAGTACATTATGTGCTTCTGATTTGTCTTTTTCACCTTCTTTTTATTCATTGAACACAACAGCTTTTATTTATCTACTGAGGGAGACATTTTGACCTATTTTTAGAAAGATAACATAAGGACATTCGCAATAGCCACTTCTATTCTTCATGAACTAGGGTTTCCAAACACACACACACACATATATGCTCACATACACACGGGCATCTAACAGGAAGTGTGGCTGAGTTTTTGTTGTTTTAAATTGCAGCACAACTCTTTTCCTTTTCACACTCATGCACTTTCTTTCCTCTTTCTCTCTTCTTTCTCCTTTTTGACTCTCAGACACATATTTTAGCACACACACACATCCCACAGTGGGACGTGTTTGATATCTGTATTGATCGTTGTACCCTGTTTGTTTGGACAGAGGACAGCTGGTTGATTGCTCTGTGAGTAAGGAAGCAATTCTCCCCCGCAACGCTACACCAATACCGCTATACCTCCCCAGCATAACTAATAGATTCTCACACTCACATACACACCAATGCACACACATATATGCAGACACACCAGTTTTGTTTGCACAAACAAAGTACGTACTTGGGTACAAATTACATGCACTCACACACATCCTGGGAGGATCAAACACACACACACACATACACACACAAATGTACTGTGATTGAGGCCACAAGCACCAAAACATATGTGATGAAATCTCTAGGACACACACACACAGAATTAGCACACAGAATTATAGTGTATAATAGGATGATGTATTGTCAGTCCTCAAATAGGGACAAAGGCCTTGTGCGTGCTGGTGGCAAGGATCACTGCCAAACATGTGTGTGCATGTGTGTGTGTGTTTGTGTGTGTGCAGCATGCAACTGTGCACTTCCAAGTGTGTGCGTTGATCTGTCTCTTCAAGTCAAATATATTCAAAGCAATTTAATGAAACAGGTTTGTCTCAAGGCGTTAGAACATCAACAGATATGTATTTGAGTGAGCTGTGTGTGTGTGAACATGCTCACCTGCCAAACCTGCCTCCTGATTCAGTTGTCATTTAATTGCCACCTCACCTTATAGATTTTTTATATTGCCTCTTAAAATGTCTTCCCTTTAATACTTCCTTTGATATTGAGCCTCTAAGTGCATTTGTCCCAACCTTGTTTTAAAGCCCCCAGATATAATTTGTTACGTGTTGTGTGTGCAGATTGTCTTTGTCAATATCTGTACATCCTTGATTTATTTTGACCCCTCAGTGGTAGATAAGGTGTTGTTGCTTGCCAGGGGCGGGAGGTGTGGCAATTTAGAAAGGGACATGAGCCAAGAAACAGGCACCTGTGAGGGTTTTGCTGCATTCAAAGCCAGGACCACGTAAGCGTTTCATTTTAAAAGTGCAGTTGCAGGGTAGGAGTCACAAGTTGGTGCAATAAATCTTTAATTGCCTCCAAATGTGATCAACACTTGGCGTTGACTCCATGTTGGTCGTATTACGCTGTGAAGTGACTTACATTTAAAGCCATAGATAGATAGATAGATAGATAGATAGATAGATAGATAGATAGATAGATAGATAGATAGATAGATAGATAGATAGATAGGAGTAAAAAGAGAGGTGGCGGTCAAGAGCAAGACATGGTGGAGGCTGAAGAGGAGGAGGAGAGGAAGAAGAAGGGTGGATTAGTTCCCATTTATCATTCTGACAGCTGACCCTGTGGCTGGCCTTGGGACCTCACCGCATCCTCCTCTTCTCTGATTTTTCCTCTCCTCTCCCCTGTTGTCCACACTTTTCCACTCCTCTGATTTCTCCGTTGCTGTCCTCATTTCCCAACGCCCCTCTGTGATTTCTCTGCTCACCTTTTGTCCTCTCCTTTTCTCCCTTTTTCTCTAATTCTACTGCATTTTATACTCATCTCCTCCTCTGCCTCCTTTTACTTTCCTGTCCTACTTCCTTCCCCCCTTTTATTTTCACAGCTACAAGAAGACATGAGTAATGAATGAGCTACATAGATGGATGTGTTGCCTAGACCATCAGGAGAGCAAAAACTACAGTACATTCTCCCAAACGTGGGCTTTGTGCCTAGTTCTGAGGGCTCCCCACATGATAATAGAGTAATACTACCAGTATATTGTAATGAGTCTGCAGTCTTTGGGAGAAAGAGATGTAATAAATTCCCTTTGGCACTTATCCTGAAAAAGTTGAGGAAAGTGTTCATAAATACAGTTTGACTGCATCTAAAAAAGTGAGCGTCGTGGCACCATCAAAGGAATCTATGAAATATTCAAATAAAAAAAGAGAAATTATGATTGGAAAATTCAAATTGTTAATGTTCTGCTGCCAGTTACACTTAAACCAACTGAACCATGCGCAGACTGTGCACTAAAACCTGTATTTCACTGGGGTTGAGTGATAGCAAGTTTGATATAGTCAGTTAGCTACTTGTCATACTTTGCCATTGGAAACATTTATGTATATCACTCTATCTCCTGAACACTTTGGCCAGAGTCTTACTAAGCAAACAGGAATTGTGGTCAGCAGTCCAGGCTTTGGTTGCCGGACCACACTTTGATTCCCTTGTAAGCCCATTACTGCTGAGCTGCAAAATTCAACTCAACATTTCACACTAAGTGACCTTGACCAGTCCCTCCTGCAAAGCACTGACCATCCGGCAGAAGTATTTTGTAGCTGTTGATTGGAACAGCCACCTTTTGAACTTTTTGTGCACTTGTCCTTGGCTGAGGTTGTGGAAATGATTTCTCTGTTCTTGGTGAATTTAAATATTGAAAGGATGGAAAATTTACTTATGCTCTTATGCATGGCATGCTGTTGTGGAAGTTGTATTTAGTTTTATTCATTATATGTTTTAGGGGTAATGTGCTCTTCTACTTATTGTACTTTCTCTCTCTCTTATTTGCTCTCTCCTTCTGTCTCTCTCAGTCGCTTGGAACAGAACTTGATTAAAAGTGTCCCTGCAGGAGCCTTTTCTACCTACAAGAAGCTCAAGAGGATGTAAGTCTATCTGGATAGAACTGCATACACACTCTCAAACACACACACACACACACACACACAAATGCATGTTGATACACAGCAAACATATTTGCACTGATGTGCATAAATGTGACTTAGCTCACACTCAAGACCTTAGCAGAAATTGTCTTTTACTTGCACACACGGATCAACAACTGTATCATCTACATAACAATGAGTATAGGTTTCATGTGTGTTCACTCCTGAATCATTAGTGTACACAGGCAGATCAATTCAGCAAATGCAGAATAGAACCTTGGGGCACTCCAAGGTTAAGTACAGTAGTGGTGTTTAGTCCAAACACAAAGCGCAAATTAGCACCGGCCGGCGCAAATAGACGCTAATATGCATCTGAGTGAGTTGCGCAGTGTCACAAAAGCTTATCAGCATTGACCAGAAATGGAGGACAAACGTATTGTCGCCTGAACACAGCCTAAGCTAGCAAAAGCTGAGCCCACTGACTTTCACACGTTTCCTAGCTAAGACATTATAACCAAGGTATTGCTTGGTCAGACAATTGCATGGTAATCAACCTCAGCTTTAGCAAGGCATGATGAACTGTCTCAAAGGCGTGTGAACAAATGAGTAAGTCTTCACTAACATCATTCACAATCTGCATAGCAGCAGTAATCATGCTATATGCTTTCTAGATGGAAACTAATAACTAAATTAAATTTAGTACAAAAAAGGCTTTCACAAGTTTTTTAAGGATTTTAACCAGCACTGAAAGCGTGGACATATTGTAATTTTGAGAAGTGGCCTCTTTTTTTAAGGGTCATATTAGCTCAAGCATGCACACACACACACACACACACACACACACTCTCCCTCTCTCACACAGTTCATCTCTTCTCGTCTCTTTCACTCACACACACACACACACACACACACACACACACAGACACACACACACACAGACACTAGGCTCACTGGTGAAAAATGTCCTTATCATGCAAATGCCTGACAATGCCAGACTTGCAGACTTGTGCAAGGTTGTAAGGTTATCCACCCACCTACCCACCCACGCAAAATGCACACACACACACACACACACACACACAGTTTTAACCTCCACAGAAGTGTTAAATAATTTATCTTACAGCGGTGGAAGTGAATGACATGAACTGCACTTAACATGCCACTGCTTCCAGTCTCTCTCTCTCTCTCTCTCTCTCTCTCTCTCTCTCCTGTCGATTTACTTCCCTCACTGTGTCCATCACTCTCTCTCTCCTTCCCTCACTTACTTACATATTGCCTTGACCTCTGCTGATGTATTCTCTCATGATCATTTGTCAGACAGTTCTAGGACATTCACACAGAACGACCCCCATTAATGTGCATTACAGTAATGCATTCATATCTCTCTCTCTCTCTCTCTCTCTCTCCCCCTCTCTCCTCCCTCCAGTGACTTGAGTAAGAACCAGATTTCTGACATTGCTGCTGATGCTTTCAGTGGCCTTCGCTCACTCACCTCACTGTAAGTATGACACATGTACATGCAAACACACACACACGGGTATCCAGACAGGAAGGTAATTGAGTTTCCAGACATTTAGCAAATAAAAATGTTGTCGCTGTCAATGTTGACAACTGGACCACAATGCTGCGGTGTGTGCGTATGTGCTGTTCGTGTGTGTGTGTGTGTGTGTGTGTGTGTGTGTTTGTGTAATTGTACGTGTCTGTAATCACTGAGGGTGAATGTGATAAGAACATGAAGGACAGTTTAATTTGAATCAATCTGGAGCATGAAAATGAGACAGGCAGACAGACATGAAGGGGCAGACAAGGTGAACACACACACACACACACACACACCAGACAGCCGAGTCAGTTAAACAGGTATGTTTCTGAGAGACACGACTTCTGCATTAGAGGCCAGCTGATGCGTGATGTAGCAAAATATAAGATTGTTCAAGTGAATTAAATGGTTGAAACTGCAATTGGAAGCACGTCTCAAACATAATTGATGATGAAATGAGATAGCCGGTCCAACAGTGTGCTTGGTGAGAAAGGCCTTAGTGCCGAAATTACTCTGGCAATCTGAGAAAAAACGTTGCACACAACAGACAGCTTTATGCGTTTGATTGTTACACTCCTTCAGTTCTTGTCCATAAAATAGTTCATTCAGCTCAGTGAGCGTGATGGCTTCCACGCCTTTAGGAGAGCTGATTATTAGTGGAATTTTATGGAAGTTGGGTTGGTCAAGGAAATACAGTGATAACAAAGGACATCTTGGTTTACAGTATAATTTCTAATGGTGATGCTGACCAGTGACAACCATGTATCTTCAAATTCAATTATTTACAAGTTTTCCTATGGGTTGAAAAAAATTTCTTTCACATCTGAACCTGAAAAAAGGAGCTTAACACTGCTTTATCTGAAAAATGCATTTGTCACAATGCTGCAAAAATACCTTTTTTCTTAGTTAACGACAAGTTGACAATTGGGAGATTGAGTTTTCACAGGACAGTGACAAAAACATCGTCACGACGTCCATCCAGCCATTATCTTTTACCACTATCTTTTACATCAACTGCTTATTCGCTGTATGCTTTTCCTCACAACAGCAACTTAAAGATTAAAATGAAAAAATTCCCATAATAATGGGATAAACCACCATAAGATGCTACAACTTGTGGATGCAGAGCATTTTACTGTGCTTCGCGACCAGCTTCAGACCACATGAGTCTCCACGTGCAAGAACAGCCTTGTGAACACTGTAACCTAAATGATGCTGTTTTGTCTGTCCTCTGCAGGGTGTTGTATGGCAACAAGATCACAGAGCTGCCCAAGGGATTGTTTGATGGACTGGTGTCCCTGCAGCTACTGTAAGTACTGTCTGTGTGGTCTGTTATGTTGTGTGTACCTGTGTGGTCCTCCCAGAAAACAATAAAAATACTCCGTAAACAACAGAATATCACACTTTAACACGGGATGAGCTACAGTTTTTTTTAGAAAACGGTCTGGCCCAACAGGCAACCAATGAACATGTGAGATGTAAAATAAAGAACGGCCTACAGTACACACTCAAAGGCCCTTATCACATGGCATTTATCAGCAAGGAACATAACTCCTGTATGGCATAATTTACAGTATGGGACTCATGTTTTGTGTGGAAACAAATCAGTACCTGGAGGTCTTCTTCAGTCAAAAAAATCTGGTGTGGAAACGCACTGGCATTCTCACGTTAAGTCTGAAGATAATTGGTATCCTTTAAAAGTAGCAGACTGTACTTGCAGTGTCCTTTCATCTTAATTGTGTTGGCTCCAGTTGGAGCATAATAACGGTAAGTAGGTTTGGCTGTATTTGTGTTTAGAATTGTACTGATTAAGATGATTTGGTGACTTGGCATCAGAGAGTCATATCTACAGTACATTACCTTTGTACCATGATCACAGCTTATTGCTTCAATACATGGTATGATGGTAATTTTACGAGGAAGAGCAAATCTGGTTAATCACCACTGTAGCTCAGTGGCAGAATCTCCTCTCCAGGCATTAACCCTCCATCTGTCCTGCATCGTGTGTGCGTGTGTGTGTGTGTGTGTGTGTACAGTCTTTCTTAATGACCAACATGAACCAAATTGGTGCAATGTAATAAAAACTGTAATCTCCCATAGTTCTTCTAACACTTAGCGTCTACTATGAAGAAAACTATTAATTCTGAATGATTCCTCATGGGCACCAGTTCAAACTGCAGCAGTGGTTCAGCATGCAGTAAAAATTCTGACTACACTGGTACTGTATGTGGCATATGGTCCTCGCAAATGCCGCAGTCCACTGCAGAAACGGCTAATGTTCTGGGCTTTTTCCATCGTAAAGTGAAGCGAAGCAAAGAGAATGAGGATGAGTGGATCTAACCCACAAACACCTTTTTACGAGCTTAGGTGGATCATTGGGATGCATGGTGCATAGTAAGGCACAGAGTGAGAGAAGGGGGGGATGCATAGATAGAAAAATTAATGGATGGAGAGGGAAAGATGGAATAAAAGACATATAGAGAAACATTTAAATGCAGATAAGATTGGAAAAGACAGCTGAAATGTGTGTTTTCGTGTATGTATTGTGTGACATCATTAACATTTAGTATCTCCTGATTGGAAAAGCGCTTCCCTCAGACCTTGTCATGATGCTGCCGTCATAAAAAGCTAAACACTGAAACAATGCTTCATCTCCATTTATATGTGCACGTGTCATTCCTTAATAGGATCATTCAAGACTGTTTCTGTGCATTTGCGACTGCTTCAGCCAATGAATAAATACAGTGCTGAATGGCTAGTTAATATTCATGTCTTGCCACATCATTGGTCAGTCCCACAAAGACACTGCCTGCGGGTGTTGGCGCCCGACCAGCAGGTGTAGGGAGGGAATATGTCTTTTAATATTTCGCTCTTGACAGAAGAAAACCTACCCATCTCTGAAATGTCGGTCAGTTTGTCAGGAATTTTGAGATGCTGTTATTCTCCTATGTAGTGTAATAACTATACATTATATATTAGCTTTCACTGGTGAATCAAACTTCCATGACAAAGATGTGTTTATTGCTTTGTGTACCTACCTGTCTGCTGTTTATATTGTCTGCTCCGCTTTGTTTTACTGGTGCAGTTTCAAATAATTAGTTCCCCCTGTGAGCTGCCTAATGAGGCGAGGATATGTCGCACAGCAGCATGTGTGTGCGTGTCTGCCAGTTGTGCCAGTATAGGCTCGCGTTAGGATGACTTGAGATGATTAAGCTGAGCTGCTGCACCGAGTTGGTCACCTGTCAGACCAAGAAAGAGAGGAGGAAGTGAGTAGAGTGTGATAGACAAAAAAAAAACAATGAAAGAAAAGACGGGGAGAGAAAGAGTGTTTGTGTGATAAAAGAGCAAAAAGGCAGAGAATGAGACAGACAAGAAGTGAAAAAAGAAAGTACAGGGAAAAAGCTGTCAGCTTGGCTGTATTAGCTAATGAAGTGCAGGTATAAGAGGACAGACATATGGAGGAAAGGGTGGAGGTGCAAACCTTTCCTGTCATTTACCTAATCCCTCTATCACATTTCTCATTTCCTCTTCTCTCTCTCATCCATTTTGGCTGTCAGCCTCTTTCTCTTAATTGTATATCTCTGTCACTCCAAGTTACATTTTCACCTGTCCCTTCACTGTCTCACTCCATTATTTCCTACGTCCCATCTCCATTCTTCCATCCTCTCTCTTCCTTCTTCCTTTTCCCCTCACCATCTCTCTCTCTCTCCCATCAAAACACGATATTGCACTCCCACCCAACAGTAGATATTACCCTCCTGCTCCAGGAGAGAAAGTGAAAATATATAAAACCGCAATTTTCAGATTTATGTGTCACCGCCAGAGTAACTTGAATCATGACTGCGTGGAGCGGGTTGGAGAGGCTATAGGGAGGGACAGGGGGAGAAAAAGTGGTGGTTTTGCAGCAGAGATGCATCTGAGGAAAATAAATTATCTCATTATCTGCCTATACGTTTTATCTGTTGTTTGTGTAATGCACAGAGATAATGAAGCTAAATAAGTAAAAGGAATACAGATAAACAACAAATGCTGAGCGGCTCTTCCTCGGGTTTCAGGCTGCTGAATGCCAACAAAATTAACTGTTTGAGAGTCAACACCTTCCAAGACCTGCAGAACCTCAACCTGCTGTCGCTGTACGACAACAAACTGCAAACAATCAGCAAAGGACTCTTCACCCCTCTCCGCTCCATCAAGACTCTGTAAGTATAGTAGGGTTTTTGAGGTATTTTTTTAAAAACCCAGGTGTCTTAGCTGCAACAATTTTGAAAAGCTTTGAAATTGAAAATGTATCTGATACTATTTACAAAAATAGCTTTTTATTCAGAAATGCCAAACGTTTTCTGGTCCCAGCTTCTAATTTGTGACACTTTGCTGTTCGTCTTTGTCATGTATGACAGGAAACTGAATGTCTTAAGGACTGGTAGTTGGACGAAACAAGAAACTGTGGCCTCTGAGAAGTTTTGAATGACAACATTAATCTTTTTTTAATTCTATTTTTCAAAAATTTCATAGGCTAAATGATTAAACAATTAATCAATGTTTAAACATCATTATCTAGACAGACAGAGGAAAGAGGCCAACATACTTAGGACTGCACACTTATCACTATGTGGTTTAGATTGTTGTTAATCAAGCAGGGTGTACAATACTTCAACTTCTTTTTCCTAAAGTTAATCTTTGATTACTTGAAAGTATCTGTAAGTGGTGCTCTTTCAGTTCTCTGATTAATCAATGAAGGTGATGATAACTGCAGTTATTCTGTGTTAATCACTTCTGCTTTTGCTGCTTGAAATACCAAAATAACCCTCTTCCTGTATGCTAGAGGACCTATCCCCCCCAAAAGAGATGTACGAGACACCAGCAGTTTAAAGTAATAAATGTAAAAAAATTTGATGGGCTTTGGTTGAATCAGGAACATTTTGTAGAGTCACAAAAGGTTGCAAAGTGTTATGGAAACACATGACAACTGAGGAAAATGTAGTAACTGTGCGCCTCTCTTCCTTTCCCATTCCATGACAAACCCATCTTACCCCCCCCTCTCTCTCTGTCTCTCAGTCATCTGGCCCAGAATCCCTTTATGTGCGACTGTCACCTGAAGTGGCTGGCAGACTACCTGTTTGACAACCCTATTGAGACCAGTGGAGCGCGCTGCAGCCACCCCAGAAGGCTGGCGAACAAACGCATTAGCCAGGTTAAAGGCAAGAAGTTCAGGTGCACAGGTAGGAGATGAGCTCACGCAGACGCGCCTAAACACATACACAAACACAAGCAAACAGAGGTTAATAAAAGATGTCAAGATGTACAGGTAAAACATAAAGCCATGTAAAAACATGCATGTTAGTTTACGTGTGGAATTAGAAACTGAAATTGATGTGTGTCTACTCAAACACACACACACAGTCTCCATCTCCTTGTGCGTGGCAGTATTGTATTACTGTTAATTCCTTTGATGCGAGCCATGGGCCTCACTAATTACAACACAGACCAATTCAATATATTGAAGCAGCACCATAACAAACTCAGCAGAGACTGGCCATAGACTGTGATCGCCCACTTGTGTGAGCGTGTGAATGAGTGTGTGCCTGTGTATGTGTTGTACCACTGTATAAACTTCACATCCCTAGTGGCTTTTCACATTGTTTCCTCTGTCTTATATAGTCTGCCTTTTTATGGATTGATGGAAAATACATTTTTAAAATCCTCTTACAGAAGTATTGTGCTAGAATGGTGGTTGTAAGCAAATAAGTGGTTTACAGCGCAGCATTGTAGGGGATCCAGCAGTTTCAACCTTATACTGAATGGGGTTGTGCTAAGAAAAGATTGGTTGGTCAAAGGTTGAATTGTGTTTAAGAAGCATTCTTATGATTTGATGTAAGGGCATCCTGTGTTTATTTTACAATGAGCAACTAAATGGGATGTTTACTTGATGACGTGGGCGAAATACCTGCTGATAGTTTATTAGGAGCCTGAAGCCTAAAGAAGAAACGTATCCGCAAACCTGTAACGATGAAACAGAAATCACACAAAATCTTTGGAAAACAGATTTGTCAAGCACTAACACTAATTGTTTCCATCACACTCATCTTAGTTACATCAGTGCGCTGTAAAAAGTGTGACATGAGATTTTCACCCCTCCTGTTCTCTGAAAAGGTGCGTCCCAGGCTAAACTGGGTGCACAATAAATAGCATAACCAATCCTATTAAATGGTAAAAGGCTTTTATCCAAAGTGCTTTGCAGTATCATGATGGTGCATTTTTAGCATGGAAGGTCTCAGTGGTAAACAAGCCTCTAATGTTAGTGCTCTGCCCATGGAGCCAATCAAGATAACTAAATTACAAAAGCTCCTAAAGCTGGTTATGGCGGTCTTCTTTGCTTCAGCCCTTCCTGTCTGCAGTCCCATGCCTCTCCTTGCATCTCCTCTTCCTCTCTGGACCTGTGTGGACATTTTCGTTATTGGTGGGCAGTTCTCTGGTCCCGTCCCCTTCCTGTGTGGATCTGCAGCTGTCTGTTGCCTCTCCTATCCTGTATGGACCCTGCTCCCTGACTGACTGGTGCAGCTCTCTGTTGCCCCGCCTTCCTCCTGTGTGGACCTGCCTTCTGATTGGTTCGTGCAGCTGTCTCTTGTGCTTGATCTAACCATGTGGCCCCGCCTACTGTGACATCACATGGTTCCGTCAAGCGCCAGGGACCGCCGAGCACACACCCACCTGTCTCTCCCAGCCAATCACACGCCTTGGAGCAAAAATTAAGGGCTTAAATATTCAGCTGTTTGTTTGCAATTTATGTGTAGGGATTCTGATACATGGGACTATAACTGTGGTTGAAATAAACTGACATCACTGAGCCATAGACTTGAAATCTAACATCAAAATATTTCAATCAGTGATAAATATCAATATCAATCATTTAAGGCAGAAACACCAATATGGCATGACAGTGCTTCAGTGGCTAGCATGGCTGATCCCACCACCTCTGTACAGGCAGCTTCACCCGTTTCTGCTCTGAGGAACTTTAAAGAAAAAACAGGTTTCCTTCTTCTTTCCTTTAGCATATAAAAAGTTTTTTGGTGTCTTTCTTACTTGATCCCTTGCTCTTTCCTTTCTGTCAGTTTGCCAACCAACAAGGTTTGTGGCAGCCCAGAGATATCATTTTAAAGTGTTCTGCGACTGAATGGAGCTACCCAGCCAAATCTCCCAACAGATAAATGCCATTCGAATATCATTTACTGAGTTCAAATCAAGAGTTGTTCATTGCAAAGGACCGCTCAATAGGTGGTTCTTTAACAATGACAAGCAGAAAACATATAAGCCATAAAGGGGATGTGCCAGGTTAGAGTGGAGATAGAATGAAAGAGGAAGTAGCCTGTGCCAATATAAGAGCAGTATGAAAGGAGAGTGGCAAAAAGTGGGGAAAAAAGGAAAGGTTACATTGACAGAGAACAGATAGACAAACACGGTTGGGAAGAGAGAGGAAAAGAAAGAGGTAATGATAACCGTGAGAACTATAAAGAGGGTATGTGGTGCACAAATACAATACGAGTGCTGCATGATGTAAACCAGGTCTATTCCACAGGCACTAGTGGTCATAAATAATATCTGCTCGCATTATATCTAAATAACAGAAGTGGTTTCAGGCTCACCTTGTTAAACAAAAACATCCAGGGTTAAACCTCATCTATTTACAAAACGATTCCATAAAACCACACGGAAATCTGTTAATTTGATTTACAGTGCCAGCCATGCAGAGTTACCCCTCCCTGCACCAGCCCTGTGCCTGCTTTACAGTGCCATACGGCAGCAGCGTGCGGCCTGTGCTTTTTAATAGATGAAGTGGATACAGTTCGTTCATGTCTTGCAAATGGCTCCATGGCTAATGATGTTTTACAACCTTTGACAGGTGAAATCAGATCAAACAATTAAACTCCAATGAGACACAGTGCAGACTGATATTGATAAGCTGTCAGTGGAAGCAAGACTTTTGTCATGGCTACATCTGAATGTGTTCTTCTTTACTATTGGTTGTATATTTATTGGGATAATATGTTGCACTACATTATGGAACTGTCTTTAAATCTGGTCACAGTTAAATGGGGCAATATTTTTATTTAACACCTACAGAGTCTAACATTAAGATCTCTCTGTCTCTCTGGTGTCTCCCTTTATCTGTCTCCCTCTCTCTTCCTCACCATCTTTTTTCCCCTCTTGCTTTCTGTCTCCTACTCCTTCATTTTACTTAATTTATCCGACTTTTCTCTTTCCCTTCCCTTTCTGCCTGCTGTCTACCGATTTGTCTGTCCTCTCTCTCTGTTTGTCTGTTTCTCCTATGTCACTTTCTCTCTCTCTTTTCTGTCTTTCCCTCCCTCTTTCCTCTTCAGGTCAGGAGGACTATCGTAGTCGCCTGAGTGGCGAGTGTTTCCAGGATCTGGTGTGTCCAGAGAAATGTCGCTGTGAAGGCACCGTGGTCGACTGCTCCAATCTCAAACTGACCCGTGTGCCTCCACACATCCCCGAACACACCACAGACCTGTAAGTCAGCTGGTGTTTCCTTTTTATATACATATATTTTATGCAACACATAATGAAATATCAGATTAAAGGCCATGTGTTGGAGTGCTCTAACCTGAAACTGTAAACCACCACACATCCTTTAACATGCCACAGAGCTGTCAAGACGTTTTTCACTTTCTCAGGCACATGCACACAAACATAGACACAAATGCACATATGCAATGCACGCGCACATGTCCTCCTTCCTCTCTCTGCCTCTCTCAGAGCAGTATCATGAACGTCACTTTTCATTTTTAGCTCCCAGACCAAAATGCCTCTCAACAGTCTTTTCCATCTCCCTCAAAGTCCCAAAGGAGCCATCATCATGTCTGGCGAAGGGTCTCACACTAGAATACTGAACAGTCCCATGGATCATTCACTTTGCTGCTGAAAAATGCAAAGGGAGTAACAGATAACACGCAGGAATACCGTAATCGGACTGAGAAAAAGGTTAAAAAGTCTGTATGTGTTCAGGGTATGAATGTATGAAGAGAATGTATGAGGGTGGTGAAGTATGATAATATACAAGAAAACTGTTCATAATCCATTGGAGCTACAGAAAATAAAGCAAATGTCATGAGATTTCTATGATGTGATTTGCAAGATAAATTGTCAAAGACTTTTAAAAAATAAAAAAATATATTCATAAGTTAAAAAATACACACAAACTGAGACCAAAACTGGATTTCTGATTCAAATCGGCTAAAATCAGCTAGCCCCCCCATTTTTTTTAAACACTCAATGAAATATTCAATAAGCTAATATTTCCACACAGGAAATAGGAATCCAGGCAGAGGCAAAGTTTTACCTGAATATGATGAACCACTGGCAGCTTTAAAATGTATAGGTGAAGGATGGAGTGATTTTGCCATGGCCTATACTGATACAGAAAAGCTGCCGAATATGGTGCCACTGCAGCATTAAGACAGATGCAGGACGGTTGCCACAGTATTACTTATGGAGGTTAGTCGTATAATGGCGCAACCATAGCTGCCACTTTAGATAACTAATAATGTCAGCATCCCACACACCATTAGACCCCAATTCCTCTCTCTCTCTCTCTCTCTCTGGTTCTGTTGCTCTCTGTGAACCCCTGTATTCTCAGATTCGCTCTCCTTTTCTCTCTTTCTGTTCCCAGGGTGCCTCATGTCAAAGATTTAAACTTTGTCCTTCATGGTTGGTTAGAGGGCAGACCAAAGTTTCTACGATTTCCGACACCCTCTCGCGCTCTCTCTCTCTCGCCTTTTCCTTAAGAACACAACCAACAAGTGGGTTTTTGATAGGCCACAGACATACACACACACAAGCCGCCAGTCGTGCCCTGTGTAACCTGCCTTATCAGGGGAAATCAGTGGAGGTTGAGGCTGAGCTGAGGGCTTATATATATATTTTTTTGCTCTTTTTCGCTCTTCTGTCTATCCTTCTGTCTTGCTTTGTGACTCTTCCCACTATAGAAAACCTTAACATCGGCCTTGACAGTGTTGAATAAGTATGAAAGAATCAGTCTTTGAAGAATTAGTTGCAGTCAGTAAAATGTGCCATACATTCTGGGATGAAAATGAGAGCTCTAGTAGAGAGATAAGACATGTTTCTTGTATACTCTACACTCGAAATATCCAAATCAACCCAGCGGTGTAGTGTCCTGCTGTCACCGATCTACTTCGGACTTTTTTATCCAAGTTGATCCATCTTATAGCTCTCCATGCTTCTCATTAGAAAGTGTCCCCTCCAGCTGAACTTTCACTTTCTTTCCTGCATTTCTCTCACTCTACCTTTCTCACACACACACACACACACACACACACACACACACACACAAAGAGCATCCTTTTAGTAGCACCCTTTTAGTACAAATTACCTCAATAAAGCAGATGTCTAGCTTCCTATCTCTCAAACTGTTTTCTTTTGGCTTAGGGCAGCTTGGGTATTGATGACCGCATAGAAAAGATTCATTGCTCCTCTCCTCTCCTCTCCTCTCCTCTC
>JAVQJF010070212.1:0-11364 GCA_036023855.1 Gadopsis marmoratus
ACTGATATGGTTTTTCACAAAATATAACAGCTACCTTGATGAAGAAAGAGTAATTAAAGTAAGTAAAGACATTTTCCTCCTTGAGTGGATCAGTGTAAAAACAGACTTTGAATGACATACTCACTCTGCACAGTGTACCTCAGATATCCAAGTAAAGTAAAGCTAACCACAAATACAAATCATATGTTACACATTTTTTCAAATACCATGCATCCATAATCTAATATTGATCTAATCAATTCCATGCAAATAGTCTTCACTGCTATTCTGTCCCCACATACACCTGCAACCAATCACCTCATTTATTTGATACCTTCTGGCATTTATAAAAAAAAAAGAATTAATTTGAATTGAATTTATGAGTGACTCTGAATATTTACAGCCCATGCCATTCTTTCATCAAACCATCAAACAAATCAGCTTTGCAAATGCTTTATGATGAAGGAAATGCAATCAAAAGTTAAAAATAAAATCTGATTTACAGTATATTTCAGACTTTTTCAGGACAAAATAACAAGATCACAGAAAATATCCTTTTTATAAATTGTGCCAAAGATATGTATTGAACGGGACATTTTACAGTTTACTCTGATCCAACAGAAGAGCTTCTGCAGCTCAAACTGCTGAAAAACATCAGTAACATTGTAACTGCCATTGCTTTACATCTGTATGTGGAATTGTACTGTGCTACTGTGTGTTCTCTTTCATCCTGCTCTCACCTTACCACCCCCCCTCTCTTTTTTTTCTCTCTCTACTAACTGGTTGAGGCAGATAACCGCCCACCCAGAGCCTGGTTCTGATTGAGGTTTCTGCCTGTTAAAAGGCAGTTTTTCCTTGCCACTGTCTCCTAGTGCTGCTCATGGTGGAATTGTTGGGTCTATATATATAGAGTTGGTCTAGACTTGCTCTATATTAAAAAGTGCTATGAGATAACTCTGTTATGATATAGTGCTACATAAATCAATTTTAATTGAATTGAATTGAAAAAGTGAATGCTGGTTCTGATAGAAAGGTGTCAGAACACACAGAACATCGCAGTTTGTTGCATTTGGGGCTGCATAGCCGCAGACTGGTCAGGGTACCCATGCTGACCCCTGTCCACCGCCGAAAGTGCCTACAATGGGCACGTGAGCATCAGAACTGGACCATGGAGAAATGGAAGAAGGTGGCCAGCTCTGATGAATCACATTTCTTTTACATCACATGGATGGCCATGTGTGTGTGCCTTGCTTACCTGGGGAAGACATGGCACCAGGATGCACTGTGGGTACAAGGCAAGCCGGTGGAGGCAGTGTGATGCTTTGGGCAATATTCTGCTGGGAGACCTTGGGTCCTTCCATTCACGTGGATGTTACTTTGACACATATCACCTACCTAAACATTGTTGCAGAACAGGTACACCCCTTCATGGAAACGTTATTGCTAATGACTGTGGCCTCCTTCAGCCCGATGGTTCAAGAATGGTTTGAGGAACATGACAATGAGTTCAAGGTGTTGAATTGGCCTCCAAATTCCCCAGATTTCAATCCAATCAAGCATCTGTGGAGTGTGCTGGACAAACAAGTGCTATCCATGGAGGCCCCACCTTGCAACTTACAGGACTTAAAGGATCTGCTTCTAACATCTTGGTGCAAGATACCACAGCATACCTTCAGAGTTTTAGTGGAGTCCATGCCTTGACGGGTCAGTACTGTTTTGGCGGCAAAATTGTGAACTACACAATATTAAGCAGGAGGTCATAATGTCATTGCTGATCGGTGTACTGTATGTATAGACAGGATAACTCCAAAAACACAATGGAAACTCAGCTTTTCTGAGTTTTTGAAGCCTTGGAATTCGTCATTTAGATATGATTTTGGTTCATATAACGGCAATTTAATTAAACATCTTATGTTAATAACTTAATACAGTGGTATCTGTACCACCTGTATCCATACAGTATATCTGTGATTATGATACAATTGTCATGATTTTTTTTACTAATAAAAAGTCTTGAAATTGCTTTTACATGAACACCTTGTGACCTGCTGTGTTTGTGAATAGAGAGCATGTCTGAGACCTACACCAGGAGTGAGGCCTTTCACTGAATTCTGGAAGTAATAGGTAGCCAGCCAGTGGAGCCTTTGAGGACTGAACTGGACTAAAATACTGGCAGCTGCTTTCTGAATTAGCTGCACCCAGTGAGTGGTTTTAGCAAGAGTACCATGAATTACAATAACCCAGCTGACTTATAACACAGGCATCCAATTAACTTAATCTTTAGTTTTTCTTAGACGGAAAAAGATGAATATGCCAGTAAAGCGTGAAAGCTCAGAATACAGAATGACTCCTATTCTTTAATGTGATCACTTGTTTTAAATGACTGTGAAGTTGTTTTTTATTTGGGGCTGAACCTTATATTTCACAAAAAAGAGGCACCAGCTCAGGTTTCTGAGGGGGCTTGTATGGCACGAAAATAGTTTCAATAATATTTAAAAATATGTACTACATGATGTCCAAAAAAAAGAAGGATTTATAAATGTGTACAACGATTTGTGCATAATTTTGGGTACTCACAAATGCATGTTCTAATCCACATACAAATAGCAAGCAATTTGAAAACATGTAAAACAGTTTCACAAATGCACACATCACAACCTGAATAAATATTTATATTATTTAGATTTAAATATTTAGATTTTTAACTTCAACTTCACAGATCTGATCATTTTCGTTTTCAAAAAGCTTCCAAGCAGATGCTATTTGAGTACGAGAGCAGGTTTTTGAGAGAGAGTATTACAAAATCTGAACATTAAATTAATAAAGTGTGCTCTTAAATTGAAAGAGCATGTTCTCGATTAAAGAAGGTATAACTCCATATTTTTCCAGTACATGTTGGGAGGCTTTCAACCACCTACCCCCCCATGGAATACCACAATATTAAACGGAAAATTAATATATGTAAATGTTAAATGTCTTGGTTGTGCTTCAGTGTGGAGGAACAGACTATAAATTGTGTGTGTGTTCAGATTACCCAAGGACTGAAGAAAACATACTCAGTAACATTGACTTGGTAGCATACCATGTAGAACTTGCATCATATTATAGGTGAACTTTATATGACACATTTACTTTACTTGAGTTATGATGCAGACAAACAGGTGACTGTATAGACTAATGAAAACATGATGCACTGTTTGGACAGATAATAATCATTTAAATGAATTGCACGCATTGTGTCTGTCAAAACAAACATAATGGCCTTCATACAGAGACAGGATTGTTGTCCTGTGAATATGGCAAAATGCTCTTTTATAAACTGCGGAGCACATGAAAGCCTCCTTGCCGATCTTACTATTTGATTTCTTTTTTATATAATACTTTTCACAAGGGAAGGCTGAAATAAAATACGAATATGGTAAATATATGGTAGAAAAATAAAGCTAGAGCTTGTCCACAAATTTTGACTGAGCTGCCGTCAACCACACGAACAACACAAATTACAGTTCAATTGTAAGAATGGCTGCAGGATGACTCTGCTGTTCATATCTCAGAGCAGAAAGGGTGGGTCAGGTTTGTCAGAGGAGAGCTTAACTTGTTATTGAGGAAGAGATCAAGTTGCAGATGGCAGCTGAGTGCTCACTCAGTCAGACAAAAACAGCTCTGCTCCTGATACACCACTGAGGCTACACTTTTACTCTGGGCCACAGATCTACAAACCTGAGAGGAATGGTGTGATTGATCATCAATGGTGAGTCCTCACTGTTTTCAAATAGAATGTTTTAGCATAAGTTGTGTGTTTGAATCAGTAATGATAAAATTCATTGCACTGGGAATAAAACAGAAGACAGACATCTGAGATCATAACACAACACTCAGTTGTATAATGCAGCCTCTCAGCCACATCAATTACTAACAAGAATAAAGACCTCAAATATTCAAACATGAAAACAAAAAGGGTTTACTTTTGAATTCATGGGCCCTTTTGCTTTCTGAAGGTTTTACAGAGCTGGCAGGTAAGAAAGCAAAGACGAAAAGAGATATGCTTTGGTTTGGTGTCATAGTGACTCAGCATTTTTCTGCAAGGGTTTGTCAGATCACTTGCGCAAGATAAACAGACACATTTCCTGACAGTTGTGTGTGTTGTGATGTGTGCTGTGGCTCAGAGAATTTCTACTCAGGGATTCTTTTTATATTCAATTAAGGTTTTGTTGCTCTTCTCCATGTTAGTGGGTTTGTGAATGAGAAACAAATGTTGGGAAGACTCAATATTTCAATGTTTTTGAGTTTATAAGTCTGAAACTTTCAGATTTTTAATGTAAACTGGACTAGAACAGTTTTCCTCTGTAAAAAGGTATTCCAGTCATTTAGTAGTGCTCTTCCATTAAGTTGGAGGATTAACATTTTTAAAGAATGGTTGAATTGAAGCAGGAGAGACCAAGACATCCTGGATTTTAGTCCTTAGTATGAGTCAAGCACCAAAAACATCTGTATCATTAGCTAGTGCCAACCTGGTAAACATCCTCCCTTAAACTCCATATCTCCAGTTTGCAATGAAGACGTTATGTTATAGATTTTGTGAGGTTTGCGGGGTGTGGGGGGTTGACCCACACAAGTAAGACACGTTAGGCACTGGGATTTACACTTGAAGTTGTTTTATTTCACTATAATAAGTCGTCGTCGTTCGTCACTCTCCTCACTTTCCGCCTCTACTCTACCCCGAGGTCTTCCTTCCAGTGGCTTATAAGCCGGGCCTCCTCAGGGTTGGTCTCTCTCTCTCTCATCGTCGTGATGAGGGGCAGGTGTGTCCACTCCCAGGAACCCAGTGGTTGCAGTCTGTCCACCGGGATGAACACACCTGCCACCACTTGGCCCAATTGGCATCGTCCTCGTTGCCTGGCGACGGCCGAGGTGCCGACCACGCCTCCTGGTCCACCACAATTTGTAGTCTCTAAACCCAAGATGATGTAACCCTGACTGCATCACCAGAGATTTTTACTTCTTGAGAAACATCCTCTAGAACCACACAAGACATTTTACAATTGTTTTCACAGGCCGAGTAGTAGTATTCTATGTGACTGTTACTGTGTAAAATTAGTGGAGTGTCCCTGAAAATAACGTAAGTTGTTAAAATCATTCTATCCACAGTGTCACATGCACACATACATTATACTGTACATACATAATTGTGTGTCAGCTTGTTCTAGCTCTTCACTGATGCTAAATTAAGTTTATGCTGGATGAAACACATACACACAGACACAACACTTGAGATCCCATACAACCTGTTGAGTGTAACATTATCACCAGTCCTGCACATAATTTCTTGTCATGTGGCCTAAACCAAGATTTTATGTGTCTATTGTTGCTGCTTACTTGTGCCTCATCTGGCCTTTTTTTTTATTCCTCACCCACCTCCTTTCTTTCTCCTGCACCTGGGGATAGCCAACTCAGTCAAGTAAAGTAAAAGCAAAACTCCACAAAGCTATAGTTATCTCCTTTTTGACTTTCAATTGATTTGGACAAGGCTAAGTTGCTGTAGTTAAACTTGTAACAGCAACTGAAAATAATATTAGTTGACTATCCACACATGTAGTAAAGAAGTATCCTTGTTCAGGGACAGGGGTTAATTTAACAAAGATAGACTTTGGCTATGGCTTAAGTCAACTAATATTCAAAAGGTTGTGACGCCATGAGAGGTGTGGGTCTTGCGTAGGCGTTCTGCAGGTGTGGGTGCGAGTAATAATCACACAAAGCGTACAACACACAGACACAGAGGTGTCTGTCCACACAGTATCCCACACTCAGTTACAATAATAGTCACTTGTTCAATCTTTTAATATTTCTTGTTCATCGTGTTCTCTCCAGTCTCCTTCCTCTTGTCTCTTCAGTCAGCTCATTTTAACAGGAGCGTTCAGCTGATTGCTCCCAACACCCTGCAGTCACTGGGAGTTGTAGTTCTTTGCGATATCGCCATGATGTCCATTTGTCCCTGTCGTAACCACAGGGCGGGAACATACCGTCCGGCTATGACGCAGCCTCTCACGATGTCACAACATGACTATATTCATCCATTGCACAAAGCTGTCTAGTTCTTGACTATTTTAATTGCAGTGAATTCTGGTTAAATTAAGTTGAACCTTTTTCAAACTAAAAAGCACAGCTGACTGAGTAATCACATCAAACAGTTTAGCTACCGTCACTCCAGCCGACAATGTTTGAAGATGAAGAGTATAACAATTCAATATTCTTCCATTAAAGTCAAATTTTAGCTCAGTGCACCTGTACTACCATGTGACATCTTATTATTTCACACATTTTGTATCTATAGCAACACGTTTTGTGTAACCTGGCAGCATGTTCTATGATATATATTGATATATTGCATAAAATTGGAAACATGAAACCTGAATGTGAAAACAAATAATTTGTCTCCCTACAGGCTGATCAATGCCAGACTATTTGCAGAGTTTACAGTTGACAGTTTCGCAATGTTCTTTTTGTAGCCTGCAGGTTTGTGGTGCAGAAGATCCGGGCTGCAGTGAGAGGCGAGGTGCAGCCAGAGAAATCAAACACCACAACATGTAGCCAGGCAAAAGGTGGGTTTGATACAAATGATTCCAAATCAATGAGACCTGCTAAGGCTACTACTACCCAACCGGTCGAGGCAGAGCCTGGTTCTGCTCGAGGTTTCTGCCTGTTAAAGGGCAGTTTTTCCTTGCCACTGTCGCCTAGTGCTTACTCATGGTGGAATTGTTGGGTCTATACATATAGAGTTGATCTAGACTATTAGATAACTCTGTTATGATATAGCACTATATAAATAAAACTGAATTGAATTAAACATCTTACAGGGACTAAAGAGATTACTGCCTTTAACTTAAGAATGTAATCATAAAAACACAAACCAGTTGCTTGAAATGAATAAGATTGTTTTCATGCTGTTTTATGTTGCTGTGGACAGACAGGAGCCTCTACAGTTTCTGTGTGCTGTATCTGCAACACGTAGTGTGCAAAACTAACATTTGGTTCTCAAGGCAAAAGACATGAAAACTGAAAGACAGGGGCGGCACAGGAAACATCAGGCGGACAACCTGGAGGCAGGGCAGATGTGTGGATCCACTCAGGAGGGCGACAAAGATAGGACCGCACTGGAAGTTGCCAACAAAGTTGGAGGTCAGCTATGGAGTCTGGCTGGTGAGCCAGGATAGCCACAGAAACAGGAGGCAGGAAAAGCTCAACCACAGGAGACTGCTGCACGACAGGACCTGGAGGCTGTGGTCGCTCAGTTATTGGTGATTGCTGCCAATCAGCAGGAACAGGGGTCAGCCGGACCACCGACTCAGAAGCAGGAACCGAGGTTGACCGGGCCTCTGACTGGGGAGCAGGAACAGGTGCTGGTGTCAGCTGGGTTGCCAACTAGGAAACAGCAACAGGAGCAGGTGTTGGCTTGACCGTCAATCGGGTCCAAGGTGCGGGAATCGGCGGGCTGCCAACCCACAATCAGGAACAGGTATTGGCCGGGTCATTGACTGGGTAACAACTACTACAAAGTGTGTTGGTCAGGACGCTTACTGAGGAACAGGAACAGGTGTCTGCCAGACCGCCAACCAGGAATGAGGGGCAGTATTCGGCCGGACTGTCAACTGGGAACGAGGAACAGGAGTTGGCTGGGGCGCCGATTTGGGAGCAGTATCAGAGATCGGCCAGACCGCCAACTGGAAATCAGGAATAGGAGCAGTGGTCAGCCAAGAACGAGGAACAGGAGTTGGCCGAGCCGCGACTGGAAATCAGCAACAGGGTTGGGCCGGTCGGTGGCGTGAGGCATCAAAGTCCCCCAATGCTGTCGGGAGCCATGACCACCACATCAGGGACGTTAACAGGGTGAATCATCAAAGAACAAAGGAAAGGATCTGGTTATATATAGAAACAGGACTAATGAGGGAATCAGGGACAAGATGAAAAACAAGGATAAACACCTGGTTCTTTGATTTAAAGAAGTCAAACACGTAAGCCTCCATACATACGAAACATTAACTACTACTCACAATATATTATATGGTAATATAGGTCCATTCACTGATCTTATAATTCTGTTGGGTGTGCTGCTAACAACAAACAGAAGCTTGAGTGTAACACACTGTAGATACATGATGATCGAACGTGATAAAACTGCTCTTCTTCTGGAGTGTTGATACTTGTCAACGCTCGGAAATTGGATAGTGGCATCAAAATGCTGTCAGTGTATGGAAAGTAACAGACTGGTGTTTGTACAGACATCATAATATGGCTGTGTGTATTTTTCTTAAATTCATGGGAGGACAGGCGTTTTGAGTCACAATCTTACTCACAAACAGACCACACATGTTCAGGTTGGCGGTCACACCTCCTCCTCTAGTGTTGAACACCAGAGTCCATCACGGTTGTGTGCTCAGCCCCTCTCTTGTACACCTAAAACTGCAGTACAAATACAGCAAGGAAATCTTGCAGGATGCTGCACAGAGAACCACCTATGTAAGAATTCTGTAAGATCAATTGCAGGTATACAGATAATTTGGCGGGTGTCTTTTCCTTTTCAAACCAAATATACAAAAATACAAAATACAAGGAATTGATTAAACAGTGTGTTTGTCTGCTTCGTCTGTGTTGGATTTGGGGAGATTTAAGGTCCAACAACACAGCCAAACTGGTTACAGAAAAGGGGGAAAAAAGGAACCCCTTCCAAATGTTACCTGAAATGTTGTTACATGTTATGGTTTGTCCTTAAAGCCTTTACTCATGTAAAAAGTGAAACATATTGTGTGAAAACAATACAAAGCATACATCTAATCAAACAGGTACAGAAAAAAGTAACAGCCTGATTTCTTGATTTTGATATTTTTCCATATAATATTATATTATATATAAAGAGCTACCATACATATTACAGGTACTATAATACAAGAGCAACACTCGTTGTTTCCCATGTAGAATACATGGAATTAGAAACACAATTTTACCTGGGACATGAGGCTTTAGCCTCAATTTGTTTTTAGCATCATATCATTTGATTGATTGATTGACGTAGCTAATAAGTGCAATCCTTTTAGGGTTCTTATTTTAAAACGAATCATTATAATGGAAACATTAAAAGTCAAGTTGAGTGCTCAGAGTTAGCATTACTGTAATTAACTAGCTCTAGCTGACAGTTAGAGCTATCGACAGTTAGCTGGCAGAATAGACCAAAATTAAGGATTCACTGTTTCCAAACTTACTACAACTTATATTTAGTGGTAAATCTGCCACTATTTTCTTTGTGAGTTGCATATGTGCAGGGCTTATAGAATGCTCAAATAATTGTTAAAAGTCATTCAAAGTTGTTTTAAGTCTTCAGAACCCTGTTATGTCACACATAGTCTGTGAGATGAAACTAAACTAACCAAACTGTTTGGAGGAACATTTTGTGGTTGGACATCTTTCTGTTTATTATTTTGTAAGCAGATTTAGTGAAAAAACCCCATCAGCATTTAAAATCAAACAAAATGAAACCCAATTATCTGTCTCTGTATCCCATCTCTGTTTGTTTCTCTTCCTCTGTCTCACTCTGCAGCAGCAAGAGATGGCAGGCTGAGTGCAACCTTAATTTCCCCACCGACAAACATGGTCGATGTCCAGCGGAAGGAAGCGTGTGGATCCTGAAAGTAAACTGAGAGCTGGAGGATACAGTGGAAGGTCCATAATTAGCAGACAAACAACACACACACACATACACGCACACACACACACACACACACACACACACACACACATCCTCTTCTTCAACTTGCCACTTTTATCAAACAACAGACTTGATGAGCTGTGGTGCTTAATCATCTTTTCAAACAAAAAAATCTGGTTTGGAAGGTAGTGTCAGGAACACCAGGTTTTAATGACCATCCCATATTAAAATTAGCATCACATCTTGACTGCACGTGGTTCTTTTCTAATGTAATGATTCATAGCACTGACAGGCAAATTTGTCTGTCTGTGTTCCCTCCACATCCTCAACCTGACACACACGAACACAGACACAAACATTCATAAAAACCCAGGCAACAAAACTCAGAATTGCATTGACCTCCCACCTGCTTTCAGCTCTCAGTTTTCTTTCCCGCTCATCCTTCATCCAGTGGCGAGAGCAGTCCAAGCTGGCAGAGAGAATGAAAGCCTGATCACCAATTCCCCAACAGAGGAACTGATCAATCTGGATAAATATTGAAGACTCTGCTGATGAAGCTGCCCAAGTCATACATTCATATAATCACAGACCTGTTCTTTTTCTCTCACTGTAATACTTTTCAGTAAAGAATGGCATATTTCTTGTGTTCTCTGTGATTCCCTGTGTCAGTTTTTCTATTTGTGCTCCGTGGCTTCTAAGAAACATCTCTTCCTGGCTCTGCAATGTTTTTTATTAAGGGTTTTGTAACAGTATGTACTATACTGTATATGTGTACCAGATTTAGCTGCAAGCCACTTTCCAGTGTACAAAAGACATAATAACAGTTGCATGCATCTGTAGTGGATATAAGGCTTGTGAATCTGTCCTTCAAATGTGAATGAGGGAGGAGATTTGTTTGGCCCTGGTGCTGGCATTTTTTGAAGCACCATGAGCAACAGCGTGATAGAAGAACATGAGCTAAGCCCAACCACTGCTACAAAAACCTCCCACTCCCACTGCATTGGTTTTGATCAGATTTTCAAACCATCCATGGTGAGTCTGAAAGTTATTATTGTTGGAGTGCAACACTAAATCAGTGAAGTACTCTTTTAAAGTTACTTTACAGAAACTGATCAGCACCACAACACAAAGAAAAACACCAGTAATGCTTGTTATTTTTTTTAATTCAATTTTATTTATATAGCGCTATATCATAATAGAGTTATCTCATAGCACTTGTTAATTTTCAGACAATTTAACCAGATTGTTTCCTTGAATATGCATTTTTGGCTTTAAATGGCTCACAGCAGGTCCTACTTAGATCGATATCATTAACGCAGCTAATTACAAACTAACGTAGGCCGTTTTTCTTAAAATCTGTTTACAGCAATAATCTAGTCATAGGAGTTTAAAACTTAAACTAACATACCTCAAGGAAACCATTTTAATGCAACAAAAAACAGAGGGCAGAGCTAGAGCACAGAATGGGACCTGACAGTGGCTGAGGGGGTAGTGCGGTCGTCCATTAACCCCAGGGTTGGTGGTTCGATCCCGCTGTCCGCATGTCGAAGTGTCCCTGGGCAAGACACTGAACCCCGAGTTGCCCCTGGTGGAGGCCAGCATGGCAACTGTGTCCCCATCGGTGTATGGGGTATGTATGTATGTATGTATGTATGGATGTATGTATGGATGTATGTATGGATGGATGT
>JAVQJF010070213.1:0-14983 GCA_036023855.1 Gadopsis marmoratus
CCTTCAAATCATCTTCCTCCTCTTATAACTTCTTCATACTTTGAGCTACAGAAACAATTCAAATTATCTAAATGTTCAGCTCTTTGAGGACATCTAAGCTTATTTTCTGCTATTTTCTATAGTATTTAGTTTAGTGTCAGCCTTTCAACAAACTTTAATTTGTAGTTCTTTTTATTCTTTTTTCCACAATTTATACTTAAAATATTGTGCATTCTTCATCAATTAATTACAATATCACAGTTTAGCTTTCAGCTTATTTGTATTTCAGCTCTTAGCTTCCAGCTGATACATTTCAGCTTCTAATTCTGGCAAATTCATTTCACATTTCTGCATTTCAGATTTGTGCATTTTCTGCAGTTTTTTGCACAGCTATCCAGTTTAGCGCAAGCTTTTCAACAAATATTAAAACATTCCACATCATTCATACATTTTCAGGATTATTCAACATTTCAAGCAGCTATCCAGTTTAGCGACAGCCTTTCAGCATCAGCATTCACATGCATTTTCTTCAGGAAATGCAATTTTTCTAGTTGGATTTATTACCTGAAGCTTGATGTCATTTCACTCTGGCTTCAGACGAAAACTAAAGTAAGCCTTTAGAAGTCAGTTTAGTCATCAGTTTTCTTTATGTAAATTTACTTACAAATACATAAATATGCTAAATGTTATGTAAGTTAGTGATCTACGTTTAAGTACAGAGATGGAGAATGGTAGTAACACCTGCGTGCAACAGCTGGAAGTAAATCCATAAATGTTAGTAATCGTATATATATACTAGGCCTGAACGATATCACCAACAAAAAGTCTCATAGAGATTATTTTGACAGATGTTTGCAATAGTCATGATTGCAACTGTAGCATTTCACTTTCACTGAAAAAAAAAAAAAAATTATGTGATGTTTGCTGGGGTCTGTACCAAACAAGCGTGTTCCCGTATGCCTGGAGAATGTGCAGGGCATCCGCGGGGTCTTAAAAAGTATTTAAAGGCATTAAATCAGTTAGCAAAAATTAGGATCCTTGAAAAGTGTTAAAACATCTTAATTGGATTTTTACAATGTATTAAGTGTTGGAACAATGATTCAGACAGACTGCCTAGGTCTATATGATTTAATATCATTTATGGGCAATATAGTATTTCTTAGGCCAAATGGAAATGTTTGTTAATGAGAGAGACTATTATTACTTTTAATAAACCTTGCCCATGGGATAGTCACTACTTTGTTCTTTTGAGTTTTCTTCCCTCCCGGCCGATCTGAATTAGGTCAAACTAAGACTGTTTTGCAATCTCAAAATAAATGTACTGGTATAGTTTAGTAAATGGAAGTTAAGGTGTGTTGCTGTTGACCAGTTACAACCTGTGGTGTTGCAGTCTTAAAATATGTTAAAAAGGTCTTAAAAAAGGTCTGGAATTTAACTTCAGGATTCATGCATATACCCTGATATGATTTGTAGGTCGGCCATCTCTGTAGCACCACAATGCTTCATTTATAAAAAGGAATGTTGTGACACATTTGACAGTGGCCATATTGCGATATCGATTGTTCAGCCCTAGTATTTACGTGAAGTTACTATTTTACAGCCTACAAACCATATTGATGTTGACAGAAATGTATGTTTACATAATTCTGCAGTTCTTCATATTCAGTTCTGTGATATTCAGCTCTATATTCTTTCCTATCTATCTTCTTTGAATGCATATAGCCTATTAGATGTTGAGTGCTGATGCTTTTGCTGCTGGAACAGCCTACTTCCTCCATACATATTTCATCTAATCTCAATTTAAACATAACCCACTATTAATGGCTTAACCTGCAAACGTAAGTGACTCTCTATGAAGGGAGGAAAATATGTACTGTACAAGACACTGACAAAACCAAAGCCTGCAGTATGCACATTCTTTGCAAAAACAACCTCCACATCCTGAGAACAGAAGGTGCTTACTGATAGGAAAGTGATACGGTATCGCAATGTGGTGAGTCACTGTTGCTTAGCCTTTTGCTCACTGTAGTTTTGCAGAATTAACTATAATATGTCATGGCCTGGTGTTGCATATCCTTTATGTAAGCAATGTAAGGTTAGCTGTTATTGACTGTTGGACCTGGGCTGGGAGAGAGAGAAAGAGACTGAACCAGTGATGCAGTAGGACAATACATGCACTTAGTTGTCAAGATGTGAGGCATGGATAACTTGCTAATTTATCTTGTATTTACAGACCTGTTCAACGATCTAGCTGGATATAAAGGGATCGCTCCACTATTACATTTTGAATCGTATTCATGGCTCAAGGCAGCTACATCTTGAGAAATGCGTCAGGTAACTATTACTATTACTATCCTAATAAATGCTATTTTTTGCTTGATGTGGAGTTCATAACGTGTACATTTTTATACATGTAATAAACAAAATATGTTCCGTTTTTTGTTTATAGGGGTTATAATGGAATTTAAAGATGGCAAAGAAGGGATTATCTACAACAACTTAAACACACATTCCTCTCAACTAACGTGTTCAACATTTACAGTCCAAATACAGTTACACCTGTTTCATGAATTAAACTTTTTTTTTGTTTCAAGTATTTGATAAATGAAAAAGATTTCTCTTACTTTTTTGTGCGCGTGTGTTTATGCTGGCTGAATATACTTGAGATGTCTGTGGTTGAGAAAACCTGCCAAGAGTATGGTCAGGCATTTGGAGGGAAAGTTGCAGAGTAATTACAGAGTGGGTTCAGTCTATGTAGAGACGTACCATTTGGAGAGAAGTGACTACTGAAAACAGAGTGTCTACACAATTGGTAAATCCTCCTCTGTCCCTCCTCTTCTTGTGGGGCAGGCTCAGAGAGATTATAGTTAAAAACATTTCGAGGTGATGTGAGGAAGGCTCTAGACTCGAATAGAAACGGTCCCTGATGAGCATATAATACTGAGGTAAGGAAAGAAAAAAGAAACTAAGGGCAGAAAGTATATAGCATAAAGCAGGATAAAGCGATTGTATTATCCATTGCATGTTATGGCATTTGACTATGATATTTGTGAGTTAAAAACAATTTCGATTTTCAATATCAATGGTTTGCTGTTGCAGATTGAATGTCTAGTTTTACCGTACAGTTTTAAACTTTTTAAACTTTTCTCAACTTATTTCATTTTCACATGCAATCACAGGGACATTTGGAGACATTCCCATATAATGTGTTTTTTCCCTAATTTCCAGCCCAGTATTTGGACTCATTTTTAACTCTGCAGGAGTAATAAACTATCACTATTCCACTGTTGGCCTAACAGGTCAAAGTTCTGAAGAGTGTATTCCTAACTACCTGGGGATTACAGTTATCAGTCAGACGTTGACTGCCTCAACTGTTTTGACAAATTTTTCCAAAACGGCACCACCATTAAGCGGCTAAGCCTTAAGAGGAGGCCCAGAGTGGCCGACAAAAATGTGGAAAAAACACAGAGTGGCATTTCATCCAGCCCGTGCCATTCTGCAGAGACCTTGTCGTCCTCTTGCAGTGGTGATCCAAGGCTACTGGGCATGACTTCTTCAACCAGAGGTCGGCCTCCTCTTCCTCCACCACATGGTTCCTCATTGGATAACAAACCCTCCAGGAATGAAGGACCAGCAACCTCTCAGATGCGTAATGAGTCAAAGCCTCAACCTGCTGCAAGATCTCTTGCTTTACAAAGACCAAGCCTTGTGATGGAAAATATCATTGTGGAGACCCACAAACACTTGTATCAGGAGGTGGAGAGGCAGCCTCCACCTCAGCCCCTTCCTCGTCGACGACTGGCCAGCTTTGGAGGCGTGAGCTCCCCTGGGTCGCTTTCCCCTTTCACCGGCCTGGGTGCATACAATCAGAACAACAATGGGAACAAGCCTACTGGCACAGGAGGTGATGTCCACCTTAGCTCGTCCCTGGGCAGTAGAGGCAGCACAGGATGCCTTAGGCTGAGCCCACAGAGCTCTGGTAGATCCACCCCAGTTACTAGTCTCGGTCCCATGCACCTGCAGCATGTCCGTGACCAGATGGTGGTAGCTCTGCAGAGGCTGAAGGAGCTGGAGGAGCAGGTGAAAATCATCCCTATCCTCCAAGTAAAAATCTCAGTCCTTCAGGAGGAAAAGAGGCAACTTGTCTCTCAGCTCAAGAGCCAGAGTGACAACGAGGACATAAATGATGTGATCTGGAAGAGAGCATATAGCATGGAAAGGTCTGACATTGAGAACAAAGTGAATACAGAGGAAGGACTTAAGGGCATACTGAGAAGTGACTGCACCGACCTGAGCGAGTTCAGGCAACTGACTGAAGAGATGCAGGCATTGGAAAGAACCATCAAGGGCGGACATTTGCAAGCATGGCATGGAAAAGGCCATAGCCCTCTGCATGACAAGGATATCAAATCAGTTGCTATTGGAATTGATAAAAATATAGATATCTCCTTGTCTGAACCCACAAAAGAAAACAAATATGCAAACACTGATCAAGTAGAGACGAGGTCCATTTCAACAGAAGTGTCTGAAGTAAATCTTGGAATTTACACAGAACGCGAAGCAGAGCTTGATGCCCAGCAACTAATAATTGGTGCCTTGAAGGAGAGAATCTGTCACTTAGAAGCAGAGTTGAAAGAATCCGCTCTCCAGACAGAGATGAGCCGTCTGAAACTGGAGCTTCAGGCTGCGGGAGCTAGGAACCGCGCTGATAAAGCCTCATTTGCTAGACCATCCACTGTGAGCACAGGCATCGAGGCGAGGCCTCACACCACAAGCCAGGGAGTGGGTAATCACACAGAGCTCCGAGACGCCAGCACGGGAGAGGCAACAGGGGTGAAGATGGTGGGAGTATCTTGTTGCAGGCCTGAGTTAAAGGATAAGTGCACAGGACCAGAATTACCCATGAGTCACTGGGAGGTCAGGGAGCGAGTGGAGACCATGGAAAAGGGTGTGGGGGTCCAGGTTTTTACAAACACACAAAGAGTTGGGATGAAGATAAAGTTGTGTGATGCAGAGACCAACACAGAGGTACCACTGGAGAATCTGCAATCTAAGAAAGGAAAGATAAAGTATCATTCGGTGGCTTGTGGGGACTGTTCTGTTGATGTGACCATCTCTGAGGCAAAGGAAGTGGTTTCTCAAGGTGTTGCCACAGATCAAGTCAGAGGAGCGGATCTGGGAATCATGGCATCACCTCAGACCGCTTCTCAGCGTACCAACACTGTATCCAGCTCAGTGTCTCGCTTTACCAACACGACACATGCCTTCAACACAGACTCCAGCACTAATACCGTCTTAAGTACCCAAGACAAGCACACAAACACCACTCAGACTGTTACTAGGACAGTGTCGGTAGGCAACAGGGTCAAAGACATCAAATGCAACCCACTGACCTGCACAATTGGTGTAGGAACTGCAAATCTGCGAGGAAGTGCCTTAAAACAAACACCAGGGACAGTCACCAAGGCAACCAGAGACGCTGGTGTTGGATTCACCAACATTAATGAGAATTTCCTGGTTGGACTGAAAACCCGAAATATGGCCTCCGGACCATCCCATCTACCCGACCCCATCAAGACAAGGAGCATCGGAGTAGGAGAGGGGAGGTTAAAGGATTTGTCAGTTTCATCCAGTAAACATGACCAGATGCTCCAGCAATCTTCACAGTCCCAGTGGGAGCCCGAGCTGAGCCATTACATAGAGAGGATGCATATGCTCCTCAGGGAACATGGGGACCTCACAGAGGACTACACTGACCAGAAGGAAGGGTTTGTCCAGCAGCACAGTAGCAGCGGGAGAGCCAGCTCCACGCTGTCCTGCAATAACAAGGCTGCAGCTGAAGGAGGAGCAGAGGTCCATCCTTTAGTTTCTCAGCCACCAGGTAACACTGTAGGGCTTCAGTTAAAGCTTCCCTGTGGAGGATTCTTGTAAATAAGCTTATTCTTACATATAGCATATTTCCCCAAAAGGTGTGTCCTTGAGGCCTGGCAAATGTGGTGAATGTATTTCTTCATGAAACATTTGCAGAGCTGAACTGACTTTTATAAAATCTGTGGTGTTTAGATGTAAGTTTGCGTTGGCTGGCAGTCTGCGTTTTCCCTTCGTTTGCCGGCACAATTTATTGGCATCTTACGGCCCCCAATTCTCAGTTAGTGGCATAGCGTAAAACCAAGGTACACCACATAGCTTCAAAAACTCCACTAGGTACCTGTTAAATGTTGGATTATTATTATTATGCAATACTACTTACACTTAATAGTAAATACTTACTGTTCAAAAACAAATATCCTCTCTTTTGTTGTCACAGTCAGCAGAGAGTCTCCGTCCACATCTGTACCGTCGGCCGACTCTTCTAAATGTGGCAAAGCAAACCCAGAAATCTGCCAACAGGGTGGCAATGATTCAGAGGTGAAAAGAATGATACAGATGTTAGAACAACAAGCATCCTCAGCTCTGCAAGGTAAATATACATACACGTGTGTATGCGTGTGTCAGTGTGTTGTAAAGTCTATCTTCATGAGAATACAGTAAACATTAGGTGGGTAAGAACACTGTCGGTGCGACACTAGTCTAAGTTTAAAAATATTTCACTGGCAGACTACTCCCAATGTCCCAGTTTAAATCTGTGTTGGGTCTAGAGGAAGTGGCTGCCTTTGGCTTGGCAAGTTGACTTTCTGCGGGACACACTTGCAATGTTTGGAATGATATCTGGTTTTGGAAGGCGTCTCGTACCACATACCAGTTTGTGGCTGAGGGTCTAAAACTGAATGGCTACGTAGGAGGAGCTGGTGTCAGAGATAGCTTTCCCCTTTTAAAATGAGGCCTTCAGATTTGTAAAAAAAAAAATATACATATAAAGAATCATGAATATCTCCTCACTAAGTCCTGCCCAGATTGACCGAGTTGGTTTGTATCCGTTTCTTTTTCATGTGTTGTAAATACACTGCAGATGACAAAATCCTAAATTAATTCAATTGTGGTGTATGTTCAGATTCAGACGCGTGTGCTGAAACTGTTGTTTCTAGACAGGTCAACTAATGCCGGTGTGCTGCGGTCTGTCACAAAGAAGCAGAATGGTGACCAAGGCTGTAGCAGCAAGAGGAAGAGCATGAAGTTTATGAGGGTGACCACAGGGTAATCATCTAATATCAAAACTAATATTTTACAACTACAAGAAGTGTAGTCTTGTAGGTATTTTAACATATTTTCAGTGTATTAACGCTTGCGTTTTGTCCTTAGATTGGACCCCATGTCATCTTACGAGCTCCCTGCCAGTGAGAAGGCTAACTCTGAGGAGGTGGAAAGGAGAGGAAACAGCAAAAAAATAAAGGAAGCTTCTCGAGATGGAACTCAAGCAAGAAAGAGCAAAGGTGGCTCCAAGAAGGGAGCGAAAGGGTCTGCAAAATCCCAGACACAACAGAGGTAAATCCAGGGGTCCAGAGCATTTTCTTTCAAAAGCCTCATCCATCAATCGATGCATTTTTGATTTTTTCATTTTTTTTCATAGTCCAACTTTTGAGGGTTCGGCTCAGGTCTGAACTCACGCCAGGTAACATGTAGGATTTTATTCCTTTCAGGTCCAAGTTGAGTGAAAAGATGTTTTCGGCTTGTGAGGCCCTACAGATGCACATAAGTGGTGACACAGCTTTACCCAGCAGGGAATTGGTATGTATGCTTCACTATATTCAGTGTAAGTCAATGTGTGTGTGTAGGTGTGTGTGTGTGTGTGTGTGTGCGCGCATTCAATGGTATGTCACTGGATGGGTGTGGAGAGATGATGAGGCAGGGTGTCACTCAAAAAATAAAATGACTTTGGCATTGGATACAAAACGCACAGTCAGCTCTGTAATTTTCTGTCATTGCATTTTTTTTTTTCTTTACTTGAAAACAAATGTATTTGTTTACAAGTGAAAGAGACTCATCACGTTTTACGATGATTTGGTAAGGAAGTATATTCAAGACAGATTTCACAATGAAACTCAACTGTGGCACCAGCGTATTGTTGTGCTCCCAGGCATTCTTCTTTTGTGATGTTTTGGAGATTTTAGTGAGTTGCTGTGTTCTTTGTCTGTGTTCTTTCACTCACGTGCATGTAATTACAAGGTGTTAACTAATTTGAAGTAGTAGTCAAAATCGCATCGCACACTGAGGCATTTGTGAGGTTGCGTAGCAAACAGTGATGCGTTTCTTTTGTCCCGTGCAGCATGACTGTCTACAAACACTCCAGCAGGAGTGGTTCTCTGTGTCCAGCCACAAGTCAGCTGCTCCCGACACAGTGGAGGGATACTTGTCTACGTTTCGGACTATTTCACCCTCGCTGTTGCAACATATAGCTAATATGGCTGACGGCAATGGAAACACAGCTCTGCACTACAGTGTGTCTCACTCCAACTTTGCCGTTGTCAAGAAATTGCTTGACGCAGGTACAGTAATGGTCACATGTCGCCATGTGCTCGAACAGCGTTCTGGCTTTTTCGTCTTTTCTGTGCCTGCTCGCTGTGAGAATACATTTTGTTGACCGCTGCACAACCACATCGAAAGAGGTGTCTTTTACTGCCAAAACAATAATTACACCACGCTTTACAAAGTGCATGTGCCTCTTCCCACTTGTGAAAGTATTTGCTAAAATACATTATTGGTCCTCGCAAGTTCTGCGTGTATCTGCACTAGCCTGTAGTGCAGAGGGTATAATTTGTCCAAACACCATCCTTCTTAAGATTCAAAAATACTTTCAAAATCCGCTTTTAAAATATAAAGAACTGTTCCAGCCTTTTCACCAGCTGCGGACAGATCTACAATGGATCAGGAAATATGATTCAGGGCCAGGCCATTCAGAGATTTAATCAATAGAAATTGAATAGGCAAAACGCTGAATAAGTGGACTAATGGAGAAGTGCTCTCTTATTTTTTTATCAAAAAGTCTACAGCATTGACCGCTGTTTGGGTTAAGGCCAGGTGGAGTAGAAGCATATAATGAGCAAAAAAACAAGTAAACAGTTCTAATTCTCTGTGTCGCAGAAATGTATGACTAAAGCTTTTTATTATATTGCTTGAAATGAAGACTTAAAAGAGTCGAGGTAGTTTGATGCGCCACGGGATGCGGAGAGAGTGTTTTTAGATGCTCATTCTCACTGCGGCTGAGTCATGCTGGCATTTTAAACCGTGCAGAATTTCAGCACTAACGACATACATGCTTTTAAGAACTTTTAATTGCACAGCAGCAATGACACGACGCTTATTTGAGGGCACTTTGAGCAGAATGAGTTCGTATCATTGCTTTAATTAAAGCAACGGTTTTTGAGAGTGCTAATATTTTTTTCCATGTCTCTGAATCTGTGAACAACTAATGAATAACCATTTTATTTGACAGGTGCAGGTATTTCTTACAATTACAGTCAGTAATGATGGAAAGAGTTTGCAAATATCACCAATAAATGAATGAAAATATGAACCTCTTTCTGCTTTCCTCTCGTTTGCTTTTCCTCATTCGTGCACCATCACTACAGAGGCGTGTAACGTGAATCACCAGAACAAAGCAGGCTACACGCCCATCATGCTGGCTGCACTCGCTGCTGTGCAAAGTCCACAGGACATGAGAGTTGTGGAGCAGCTCTTCACACAGGGCGATGTCAATGCCAAGGCCAGCCAGGTCAGTCTGTTCTCAGGTAATGCTGGTAGTGGGTGCGATGTCCTGCCGTGTTCCTAAATTGTGTCCCTATGTTGCTGTGGGTGCTACTAAAAAAAGCTTCTTTTTTAACAAACGGATGTGTGTGATTTCTTTCTCTTGGGTTACAAACATTTGCAGTTCAAATGTGATTTTTGAATGTCAGGGAAGGTTTTGTTTCTCTGTGCATGTATGTAATTAAGCAGACAAAAGTGAAATATAGACAAGGCAGAACTAAGTGGGAGCCAACTAACTAGCAGCGGGGCCGTTTCTAGCTTTTTGGGGGCCCTATGAAAAATGTTGTATGAGGGCCCATATTTTATTATTATTTTTTTTTTTTGAGCATATGGGTGCTTACACTGAACACATGAGGGCACTTGGCTACCAAGGGAGACCAGCCATTTTAATTTCTAAAAAGAAATATAGACTAAATTGGAAGCTTGGGGCCCCCCTGGTGGTTTCGGGGGCCCTATGCAACCGCATAGTCTGCATATAGCAAGAAACAGCCCTGACCAGCAGTAAGCATTGCATGGTGATAGATAAATCCTGCTTTTAGAGGATGATCCCTCCGGCTGTAACGAGGAACGTGTTTCGCTCACTTGTATATTTTCTATCACTGTATATTTAACATTATTTTTTACATGCATGTGTTAGTTTTGCTTTTCAGACCTCCTCCATTCAAACCCACATTTTAATATTCACTCATTTTTTATTTGACTTGTATACGAAACATTTCGCCTGATCTGTGCACTGACCCAATGCTATCTGACAGTTAGAATTGGAATTGCCTGCATAAATACCTGGTTCTTTCCAGGAAAATTTTTTAGATGATTAGTAGGAAATTATGATAAGTGTAAAATAAAACGTCACTGTATTTTTCAGTGGGTGCATGCAGTGTATGTGCATTTACATGTCTGCACTGCGTGGAGAATGAAGAAAGTGTGATCTGTCTGACTCCACAAACAAGCTATGATTCTATATTTAAAAATGTTTGACGTGTGTGGCGTCATTAACCCTTCCATTTGCTTGACCCCTGCCTTCTGCCGTCCAGGCTGGTCAGACAGCTCTGATGCTCGCTGTGAGCCACGGCAGGGTGGACATGGTGCAGGCTCTCCTGGCACAGGGGGCGGAGGTCAATCTCCAGGACGACGAGGGCTCCACGGCGCTGATGTGTGCAAGCGAGCACGGCCATGCTGAGATTGTTAGACTTCTGCTGGCACGGCCGGACTGCGATGCCACCCTGACTGACAGTGTATGTGAGTCACTGCTTGCCACAATGTGCACTTTCTGGGAGCCTGATGGCTTCAAGCTGTGAGGCTGAAAACTCCAACTTTGTCTCGCATTTTACATTACAAAAGCAGGGGGATGTTAATTAAACATGTCAGGGAAGCAAAGGGCAGACGTTGTCTATACTTAAATATGTACAGTATGCTTTGTCCATCTGTAAATATACAATAAACAGCAAAACCTCTCATAATGTATATGGGTTTGTGTGTTTACAGGATGAAAGCACAACCCTGTCCATTGCACTGGAGGCAGGACATAATGACATTGCAGTGCTCCTTTATGCACATGCCAACTTCTCCAAAGGACAGACAGGGGTATGTGGGTCGGTAATTTCACACTAACACTTAAACTAAGTATATATGTGGCTAGTTTTTAAAAATGTTTTATTGTGTTTGACCCTGCGTATGTGTCTTGACAGGCATCTGCAAGACACAATGGCAAGTCCCTCTCCTCCCCTGGTGGCAGAGAAATCTTTGAATGAGGTGATGCCCCGAAGCCTGAATGGATGCTTTTTAAGCCTTATTAATGAGGTGATTCAATATCAAATCCCCAATAATAAAAGGGGGCAGATTGTAGCCATGTCAGTTTCAAGTTGGTCAGACTGACGCAGCAGGTAATATATGCATGGCATAGTATATTACTATTCTATGTTCTTAAGAGATAATAGTTATATACTATCACTTCAGAGTTTCTTTAATCGTTTGAATCCTCTTTGGGGTTTTTTAATAAACAATGTTATGGTACAGAGTGGTATCAATCATGTTATCTAACTCTCAGCAAGAAAGCGAATAAGCATAGTGCCCAAAATGTCAAACTATTCTTTCAAGTGCTGGAGTGTTTTTGTCTTCTGCGAATAAAGTGACTTCTCATCACGGACTGTGATGCTCTCCTGTCCTCATAGGTATTGACTGTCAGACATTCCTTTCATTTTAATTTCAAGTACGGCAGTTTTTGTGTTTTGGTCATTTAATACACATTTTATATTATAGCTGCACATTTATTATATCCATTTCATGAATGAAAATTGTGAAAAAACAAAGCTCCTCTTCTGCAACAATGGGCAACGATACCTCCAAAGTTGTTTCCTCTGCTCTGTTTCTGCACCATGTCGCTCTCTGCCGTTGGTCAAATATTCAAATGAAGCAAAAAAAAAAGAACAAGGTCAGACCGAGACCAGGTTTCGGTTCCAGCAGGGTTCAGTGGGTGTCTGTGATGAATGCTTTCTCACTTTTCTTTGATTAAGTAATTCAACCAGTTGAAAACCTGTGGCTCAACACCCCTTCAGCCTCATTTTCAGTGTGACCGGCTTGACTCCTCCCTCAAACTCCCTCCCTCTAACTACTCGCCTCCCTCGCCCCTCTTTTCCTCCCACCGCCTTTTCCTGACCTCTTGTGTCCATCCAGTCTCCACTTGTCTGACCGCCATTTGTTTCAGTGTGCCTTCATTGACAAATTTCACAAAGACAGGGCAGCAAGATGCTTCTGTTCAGAAGACAAGCACATTTATATTTAAAGAATTTCAACCATACATATATTTTTGATGTTACCGAGACATGCAGTGGAATAGTGGGCTGTCTGTCTGTTCCTGTGCTTTTGTTTTCACGCGTCTTACCCAGGTGATTTACATTTTGCCTATTTGCAGAGGTGTTTAAAAGTGGTGCTTGGGTGTGCAACACACACACACACACACACACACACACACACACACACGCACACACACACACACACACGCTTCCATGAAAAGACATGCCATTGTCATGCTGCGTCCCATTACAGAGAGAGCTTGTGCATGTGTGACTGAGAGCACCCTGAGTCATTTCCCAGAAACGGCAATAAAATACAATTATATATAAGGTCCACCATCAAATTTTGCAGTTGCCATGGTAACAGTCGGCGGTTTTGAGCTATTGGTTCTTGGGAACGTTAATACTGCAATGATGTCTACTTCACCGGTGGGTTAGCTAATCCAGTCACTTCACATCGGCGTGCTCTTTGAGTATAAACGCCGCTACCCTTATTAGAATAGATTTTAACATACGCCATCTTCAAAAGAAGAACAGTAATGACGGCTCCGTTCTTTTCTTTTTTCCCTTCATTCCTTTAAATCCTCTTGCAATGGCAGACAATGAAATGCAGGATGGTTTAGTAATAACATGTGTATCCTGGTGACTGGAGGGACTGTCGCCAGTCAAATGTTTTTATTGCACGCTTTTGAATATGCCACATCGTCGAGCTGAAAATGCAACAGAGTTCACATTCATTTTCTCTTCCAGTACAACTCCAGTGTATTGCACTACGCTGTAAATCCTCCCAAAACAATATACAGTAATTTACATATTAATATAAGAATGCATTGCAGCAGACGCCTTATTTAAAATGTTCAAAATTTTAGTAGATGTAGGGTTTGCTTGATCTGTGTTGCGGGTTATTATTTTGGCTAAGGGGCTTCAGAATGATCTCATTCAACTGTAGCTAATGTATGCAGCATCGTCCTGCGAGGGAGTTTGTCCCACGTGCAGCACGGACAACATTTTCAAGGTTTGGAAGATGCTTCATTTTAAACGTTATGTTTTCAAGGTTAGGAACATGCTTGTGTTTGAATATACTCCTTGAAAAGTGCCTGATTCTCAACATCGCCTGGTGCTGCGTCGTCGACACAATCACTCGCGTGAACCCGAAAAATCTTTTAATATTTGAAATGATCACGACGTCACGTTTTCTTGTCGTCTCCTGGCATTTGTAACAAAGGGCTTTGAAAGTGCTTGAACGAACCCTGCACATGAAGCCAAAGGCGGGAACAGTTTTGGTTGTTGATGCGACCTGTTTTACCGTTTTGTCACAGCTCCTTTCATTGGTGTGAAGTTCATTTAGAACGTTGAGTTATATCTAAAGTGTTCGATGAAAGCATTTTATTTTGGCGTGGTGAAAGACGTGTGCTGTGGATTGGCTGCATCATGATTCCTGTCTGGTTCCACTGGGTTCCAGTCCAGGGCCACGCGAGTCTCTGCACTGTACAAAGGGCGGCGCTGTGCTGCCTCCCAATATGCGTTTGACCTCATTTGAAGGAAATGTTGCAACAGGATCTTTTGTTTTTAATCATGTTCGCCTTGTGTATCCTTAATTTGCTGCGGTGCCAGTTCTGACATTGTGTGCTGTTTTCCAGCAAGTGGCTCACAGAAACCAGATGTGTTTGAATATCAGCCCAAACTAGAAAAAAAAAGCCCACTGTTATTTCTGCAATTGTTACAGCTCAGCAGCTCAGCGTTGCAGAGATTTGGGGGGTTCCCCCCCCCCCCCTCCTTGATGTCTTGGCACAGAAATTAAGTGTAACATGAGGCGCTATTGAAGCATTAATCACCCTGTTGGAACTCTGAGGATGCAAACGCAAACGCAAGAGCGAAATCTTCAGCTAGACATTTGGGGAACCAAGTTGGGGTGAAGATTATTGACATTGTTTCAAGGTTTTCAGTGAGGCTCTAGTGCTCGGTGTTGCATGTTGGGCAAAGCAAGATGTGGCTGCAGTCCTTTGACCTGAGGTTTTCTGCCACACCGGAATCAGCAGGTCGGCTTGGCCCCTCACTCCTATAGACACGGTGTCAGTCTGGACCCTGTTTGTCATCCAGAAGCCCACAGGTCTGGCACAGTCCGCACACGTTGGGACCCGTGTGGCCAGACAACAGACCAACAACGTGATTGCAGACACCCAGATTTCAAAAGACAACGCGCCTGGGTGAAGCTGTTGCACTGGAGGAGAAAATAAAATAAATGGCAGTGACCCTAAACAACGTGTGCCATCGGTGATGGCGCCTGTGTTTCAGACGAGACCTCACCTGGTCGCCCTGACGTGTCATGGCGCCCGCCAGCCAAAGAAAGACAACTAAACAACCCAAGGAAAACTTGCAGCAGCCATGCAGGCTGCAGGAGGAGTCCAGCATCCAGGGCGCCTTGGAGTCGAATTTCAGAGGGGAGCACATAGGCTTCCTTTCAGCCTGTCTTGGACCTGTGCTGGGTGTCTGGGCTTTAGAAGTGTGTGTGTGTGTGTGTGTGTGTGTGT
>JAVQJF010070219.1:0-28469 GCA_036023855.1 Gadopsis marmoratus
CTGTCCACATGTCGAAGTGTCCCTGGGCAAGACACTGAACCCCGAGTTGCCCCCGGTGGAGGCCAGCATGGCAACTGTGTGAATGTGTGCGTTTGTCTGTCCTGTGATTGACTGGCGACCAGTCCAGGGTGTTCCCCCGCCTCTCGCCCAATGTCAGCTGGGATTGGCTCCAGTGAATGAATTAATAAATATAAAAACTTTTACAAGTTGAAAAATAGAAGCACACTTGCTTAAAAAATGACCCATGTTTCAATTATTTGACTTATATCAACGCTGTGACATAAATTCTAATTTCCTCTTTTGGACAATTCTGATTGGTGGATTTGAGCATCATCTTATATTCTCGACCCCCACAGATGTAATGGACAATAGATGGCCACCCTGTTGGTACTTATACGTATTTACTTAATACTCACAGTCATGGCATCTGTTGGCATACCTGTGTTTCCATGGTGGCAGCACCTTGCGGCTCTGGTTCCTCATGATTTCCTCTGGGATGAAACACCTCATACTCTGCTCTCTGAGAACATCTTTGTCCGTCTGTGGATATCTGTGGCACATTCTGTCTCTAGTGAAAAAGACTTACACAAGCCTGTCTTCAGTGTAAATAGGAGCCAGATAAAATCTTGCCAAATGTGCCATCAATGTCTAATATAAAAGTACCACCTGATGTGATGTAGGGAAAATAAGAATCGTGAAAGAATGTACGTAGAGTTCAGTGCAACCTCTTAACAATAAGCTCCACTAAACTGTTGAACTAGCTCTTAGCATGACAGGAAAAGGAAAAGATTAAAGTCCATATGCTGAACAAAAGATTACTCTCCTTTGATGACCTTCATGTTATGAACATCTTTGTTATACTCTTTCTCTGGCAGTAGATGCATGCAAATTGGTTATTCATCTTTTAAATTCTAACATATAAAATAATACATTTTAGTCCTGCTGTTTATTTTTGCTAAATGTGATATTTACATCAGGATCACATGTCATTATGGCTCATTATTTGTTTTATCTTTCCAGTTTACAGTTCAATGTTTACAATAAACTGGCTTCCGAGTAGCATTTGACGCATTTACAACTTTCCTCTCAATGCTTGTTGAGAATGTGCTGTGAAATTTTCCAGCGGTCACCTTTATGAATCAACACAGACTTTTAGACTTCCACTAGCATCATCTCTTTTCTCTCCAATTTTTTGGAACACTTTGGCTACAACATATCTGCAGACTGAATGTTGATGAGATGCAAATTAGGCATAAGACAAAACATGGCATACTGTATTTTATGAATTGCAACATGAAATAAACATGTTTAGGGGCCACATTGACCTGGTCTGGTCTGTTGATGGTGTGTGTGTTTGTGTCAAGACTTGCTTTATTGAAGGTTTGAGTTGTGGACTGAATGGACCTCTTCACTGTATAACACCATTCAAACCAAGTGGTGAAAATGTGTTGTCATCCTTAAATGTCAGTTCATCTATAGTGCAACATTCATGCTAAAACGGCAACTCGATTCATTATATCATTATCATCACTTCTGTCATTTTTACTGTCACCGTTAATAATATTGAAACTAAAAATAGAGCCATAGTGTCCACAATCCAGCAGAGGTTACTTTTTTATCAGTAAGAGTAGTTGTGAATCTTTGCAGGGCCTGTAAAATAGTGCAGAGGGGAGATTGGCTGTAAAGTTTAAAAATCTCAGCCGAGCCTGCCTCTCAAACCTGTAATGGGAACTTTAAAGAATGAGAGCAATGTCTGCAAAAGCTTGAAATGATCTTTATTTGTAGAAACATTAGTCAGCTCTGAATCAGCAGCCTGACACGACCATATATGATCGTACTCCTTTCATTAAGCCTGCCTCCTGTCATTAATTTCTATTTTGCTTTGTAGCACCTGCTCTGCATGACTGAAATGTGAGCTAGTCTGTAGTGTTGAAATTCTTTTTTTATTAAACTGCTGAGACTCACAGTTGCAAATTGTGTGATGACTGAGATGGCCAGGTCTCTGGTGTAGAAAGCCCCTGCAAGAAGAAGCTGTTGAGAAGGTGGGGTCGGAGAGGAAATGAGGCTGCATTCCAGTGGTGATTTATGAAGTGTCTTTCATTGTCTCTGTACTGCTGGCTAGTTTGCAGCTGCTCCAGACACTTCCCCGACTTTAGGAGAGCTGGACTCATCTCAGCATACATGGTGAAAGGAAGTCATTAGTTCCAATATGAACAAAGTTGATTCTGTGAGGTCAGCTAAATGAAAGTTGCTAATTTGAAGATTTACCTGTGTTGCTTTTCTCCTTTCACTAATACATCATCCCTACACAGCTTTATGCAGAAGCGTGCATATTTTCATTCACCAAGGAAGTGAATCAAGCTCTCATATGGACCACAGAGCTTGGAGCTCAAAGTGAATGCTCACAAATTACATAATGAGTCACGTCTTTAGCCTGTTTTATCATTACTGCAGCACTGCTGTGTGAGACGATGACAACCAGACTGGGCTCGAAGTTCACACCTGGAAACAGGAATTAATGACATTCTTTTAACACCTCTTGGAGTTGGACTCTTTGTTGGAATAACGGTACACAATGAATATGTTTGGTATATAAAGATTGTAGTGGAAACTATTGAAGCTATCGTGTGACCTAAAATGGGATCATCCACTCCAAAATATTTAACATTCAGATATTAGTTATGCATTTCAGAAATAATGTTAACAGGCTCAGACAATGATGTTTTTATTTTACGGTTCATGGCACGCCCTTTAAAAATATTTCATAATGAAGTCAAAACAATTAAGGCTACTATAACTACAGGCCCTTATTTCATTGAAGTGTTGTTGGAAAAGTCTTTTCATGTGCCCTTTTTCTTTTTCTCGTAGTCAAGAAATGGACAACTATTCTGAAGTAATGTTACCAAGAGTGCTATTGTGCTTGTCTAAATTACTCTCTAATTAATTATCTAATAAAAGCAATGTTATTCATTTTTTGTTGTATGAAAGAATAAAGAGGAAAGGACATCTGTTAGGTTTAATACTAACTTTCATTTAAATTTGAATCATGACCTCTGATTACTGACAGAAAGGTCTTCTAAATTAATGCACACAGACAGTGAGATGCAGTGAATATGGTGCAAAACACATTCACACACGGTAAGTCATGAACAACTTTTGCACATCTGCAAATCAGTATGTGAATTCATGTAATGAGAGTTGCACACACTTCTTATTTATCACAAACACAAGTCAATAACTACAACTGCTTGAATCTGCATGCTGCGTTCTGCATGCTCACTTTTGCAGTATATACTGTAGCTCAGTGAAATGTAATTTGTGTACCTCCAGGGGTCACCTGAAGGTGGCAGGTTGTTTTTCTCCAATACGTGTTGTATGTGATTAGGTGTGTGTGTATTGACATTGCATTAATGAGTTTGATCGTAATAATTGGTATCTGGGCCAATCCAAGAATATTTTAATGGTTCGGTATTGGCTAAATTAAAGCCGATTAAAACATTTTAATTCTTTCTTTAATGAACTTTACTAGCCGGCTAGTATTACAGCGCAACATATCATTGTCTTCATTGAATCCACTTTTCTGTTGTCCTTTTTGTTTACATTTTGTGCCTGAAATGACAAAATATTAACATGATACCATACCTGTAGTTTTGTGTAAAAATAACCTTGTTTTTTAACCCCTCACCACATCTGGAAACATCCACTAATTGCCTCATACGACATCATTACGCAATGAACCAAGTGATTCGTTGCAGCTTCCATTCTGGACTTAATCGCAAATAAATACCAATTTTAGAATCATGAATTGTGAGGATTTTCGTCTGGTGACCATCTTTCAGTCTCACGATTATCAAATGTCAAACAGCTGTATAGCCTGTCTGGGCATCTGCTCCCTTCCCACAACTTGATGTCCATATCCAGTTTTGTTTACGTCAACTTAGAAATCCTATTCTCGCTGCACAAGCCAGCTCCTTACTCCTTCCAGTGGGCCCAACTATGTTTGGAGGCAGCTGCTCAAAACCAACAGCTCCATTTACAACACCTTTGTTTTGACCTGTTGTTGAGCAAATTATACCTTTAGGGTACAGAAATAAGCCGCCTATCATTGGACTGTAGCCATACAGTGTTGATTTAAGGTTGTAATTTCAAAAGTTTCAGATTTCAAAACATATGGATGTGTTAGAAGGATCACAGAGACTCTGAGTCAGGGGTGCAAGTAGCTCTACCAACAACTCATTCACAGTCAGAAACAGATCCTATCCAGAGGTGACAGGTGTTTCTAGCTTAAAGAACTACTGAAATTCAATTTTTGCTAAAAAAAAAATATGAAGGTCCAAAAGAAGAAATTTTCTAAATTTTATTTAGCGATGGCACCATTTAACTTGGTGTTATTGAGGGGCGCAAACGTTTGCTGTCCTTTGCAATATCAGTGCTGTAATTTGATTGGTGCAGTTAACTGGCCGAAGGGCCAACCTTGTTAAGCGCAGTCGAGTCCTATCTGTGATTTGAGCGCTCCCTATGTTACTTGGGTGTGTCATGATTCTAATCACTGGGTAAGGCGGACTGATGAGTATTCAGGAGCACTCGTTTCTGTGGGTTTTGACAGTTTGGCTAAAACTCGCAGTAGCCGTCCCCACTACTGGACCCATGAAAGACAGAAGTCTAATTCTAGCTAGACACCCCCCTACTTTGTAAAACGTGGGAAACCTCCACTCTGTAACAGCACTGTACAACTGCGAGTGGACCGAGCGTTTCTGTAATTCCAACAACTCCAACAGAGTGATACGTATTCTCTCTAGTGGGTTGCATCACGTCAGTTTCAGGAGTCTGTCTTATCAATAACTGAAGCTTATAAACACAATAGTTTTTAATTAGGACCCCTTTTATTTGGATGAAGGCGCTTGTGAAAAATAAATGGTGTCAGAATTGGTAAGCTACAGCTGTTATTCCAGTTTGTCAGATACACATTTAATCAACATTTAGGTTTGGCAGATGTTAAGGGATCAGGATTGTGGCCACGGAAAAAATTTTTTTATCTCGGCATCCGTATTTCCTTACACAGTAAGTGAGGAGGATTCAAATGTGGCTTCGATATTACATTTGCAAAGATACACCATCATGTTAATGCTGTTAGCGCTGCACTGGTTTGCCAGCAGCTGCCCTTTGTTCACTTCCCATCAGACGAGACAGAGGAAGAACTGACGCATCTGTGGTGGACGGTGACTCACTGTTACACGCTGATGCAGGTGTTGTATGCTGTGCCAGGTTGTTAAATTGTTCTGTTGTAGGTTTATTTTTAAATATTTTTTGGGGGAAGGACTGGCACGTTCTCTCTGGGTTTCAGAAAATTAACTGAAATCCCAGCATCCTTATCTCACCACTCTGGCCGTCCTCCTTTCTCCTCTCGTGTTCCAGACAACCCCACGGCCTGTTAACTCTTTGATGACCTCTGAGATTGTTGTGCTGACAGCCCCCCCAACCCCCCTCTTTGTCCACAGAAAGAATCAACCCTTAGAGTGGGACCTGGAGTGGAGAAGACCAATTGTGGCCTGAACAAAGGCAGACAGAGAGAACTGTAAGTAAACACTGCAACTGCTTGAACTTCTCAGGGGTCTGGATGTTTTTTTGTATGTAACTTATGCTTATCGCATAAAGTTTACACACCAGAAGAGAGAGATTTGTGGTTGCTGTGAATGGCTGAGAGTACACGTGTTGTTTGTAGATGACAAAGAAGCTGTATAAATGACTTTTTTGTGTATATGGATCTCTGTTTGGATATTGGAATCAAAATATAAATAATAACAGATGGCTGGAAATATACTACAACAGCCTTTTATTAGGGTCCTTGCAGTCGTATTTATATTCTTCGGATGGGGCTGTGTGTCTTTCTCTGTCTGTGAACAGCATTTTGATCACAAGCCTTTTCAGAAAATAAAACCTGGAAGACAAACCGTGGACAAAGCAAACGAGAATATTACACTTCTATTTGAAAGGTAGCCTGGCAAATGTCCAAGTAGGGTCGTTACTTTTTGCGAATGTATAGACCATTTTACAGTTTCACGCATTCACAAACGCTGTTGCAAACATTGACAAAAATTATAAACAGGCTCAAGTTTATGTCTTTTCAGTGTTTGGTGTCAATAGCTGATAAGACGTAAGCTTGAACCCAGTGGTTTCCTAGCAACACATTTGCCATGTAAGAGTCTGTTATCGGGAAAATTCGTTCCCACTTCACCATGGTGTCGCCCACCATAAATTAGTTCTCAACCTATAGGAAACACTGGTTTTAACAATACGGAGTGAATTTATTTACATACCATGCTGCAGAATTACAAAGTGCGCAGGCGTATCATGACTATGGCTGCTACGGCTTACTTTCACCATCAATTAACCTGCAGATTATTTTTTTGATTAATTTGAATAATTTATTAATCACAGTCTGCAAAAACTCAAAAAGATACAGTCAAAAATGTCCTCAGAGCAGGAGGGGACATATTCAAATAAACTGATCATCCAGTTAGTTGCAGATTAATTGTCATTACTTGCCATGTGACCAACTGACTGACTTATTGCTTCAGCTTTACATGCAGCATCATGTGCATGTTTTAACTGTCTTGTCTTCATTGTGTGGTCCTTTAAATTTCTGTTGTTTTTAAATACTCGTGTTTTATTTTATGACAGAAAGTGAAACCATAATGCTGCAAAAGCCTTCAGAGTGCGTCCTCTATGTTAACTCCCTCAGTCAGTATGTGTACGCCATGCGTCATCTAAAGGAGTGGGGAAAAAGGTGCCACAGAGATCAAGGAGGACAAGAAAATAATTGCTCTAGTGGATGTACGGAAGGCCCCACCCTGTGTTTCATTGTCAGCATCTCAGACAGGATGCAGACCTTTCACACTTGCGCACGAGACACAGTGGAAGTTGTTGGAGTTGTTGTGAACGAGCATGAGGTGAATTCCTATGTGTGTGTTTTGTTATTTGGGGAAGTGTGTGTGCGTGTGGAAACTGGGATCTGAAAATGGCAGGTCAATAGCTGCAAAATAATTAGCTGTCTTTTGTTTGCAGCGTTATACTGTTTGTCTAGACATTGGTAAGATTATTCACATTTCTGGAAACTGTGTATTGGCAAATTATCAAATGTGTTTATTCTTCTATAAGAAGCCAAACTTGTTTGTCAAGCATGGTAACCAACATTTTCATCATCATTGTGCACCTCGAGGTTGATGCATGTGTGGTTGTCAACAATGACTGGGGCCAAAGGCATACAGTTAAAGTGTGTTCAGTGCTCGTTGCTGTAATGGGGGATTCTTCCGTAAAGCCGTAAGTGTGGTGCAAGTCTTGAATTATTCATCTTAGGCACACGCATCGGTGAATTAAAGGTAAAGTGATAGCACATAGCAGTACCTTGCTTGGCTCGCTGCTGCATTTTTAAAGTGTGGAGTGGCACTCAAATGTCAAAATGTTAACATTGTCTTCCCCCCTTAAAACTGTTACCCTGATATCAGGGACCGGATAAAGGAAATTTGATATGGAGTTTGAATAATTCAGGATGATGGTTTGGGATTGGATTTTCATCCAAGTGCAACTTCCCTATTTGTATCCCAGTGCTACCTCCTTGTTCTCAGGACTTGAATGCTATGAATGAAGAATTTGTATGTTAAATAAAAGACTATCGTGTTGCAAACAAGAGACAGAACTGACAAATCAATCAAAACCAAATCACTTTGATATTTCTTTATTAGTCATTGATGCTTCTGCTTGTTATATTCACTAGAAGGGATTTTGCTTTTCAGGCTGAATAATAAGGAATAGAAGAATGAGTTTCAGTGAAAAGGTTACTGTGTACTGCAGAATCCCTGTAGGAAGAAATGCACTGCTGTCATTCCCTGAAAAGGTCCCTTTTTTTTTAAAAACTTGAATTGGAAACTGCTTCCTAAGCAGGCTGTTGAAAGGGGCTGAGATTTAGACATCCTCTGTGTCACTTCCTAATCAGTCCCACACCTCTAACCCACTCACTCTCTGTAAATAATTCAGATCAGCCTTTTGCCGGCTCCAGAGAAGAGCGTACACACAAATTGATAACTGAGGATAGCTGGGGACATTAAAAGAATCGCTGCCGATGCACATTTCAGGAGTCCAGAATGTTTAAACAACTTTGACTACACTCTTATTTTAAATGCAGACACATTTTGCTAGTGATTGACTTCATGTTTATCTATGCAAATCACCACACATCCAAGTTAAACACCACTGATGTAAACGGAGTCTGTAGTTGATGAAAACTAAAAAGAAATCAGGTGCTGTGTATACAGCTCTAAAAAAATGAAGAGACCACTGCAAAATTATCAGTTCTCTGATTTGACTATTTATAGGTATATGTTTGAGTAAAATGAACTTTGGAAAACTTGAAATGGTCCCTCAATTTTTTCCAGAGCTGTATCTTCTTTCAACAAATCATCAAATTGTATACACTAAAGAAGTTAAGAAGAACAGTTGTTCTCAATGTGAGCCAAATGGGTCAGCCGTTGAAAATAATTCATGACCTTCTGACAGTAGGTCAGCAGTGACAGCAGCCATCCCTGCTTGCTTCAGGCTGTAAATGTGGATAACCAGTCGTGCATGGTTATGTGGACTTGGTACAGGCCTTTCCTCTAAGAAGATCAACTTTGTAACGTGATGACGGATACAGAAGATGAGTAGAAGTAACAGCTTGCAGCTTGCCTTTTTGTGGTTGAAACTTATAGCGCACTGCTGTATTGTGGATATTGTGCAGGGGGTTGAAATCAAATCATCTGTTTCGTGTTTTTCCATCACTATGCTTTGAGGCCACTCTGCATTGTATTGAGGAAAAGGAAAAGATAAGATGGCTGTTGATGTGAGGATCTGTGTGATCTTTTTGAGGGGTGTGGTTAACACTTTCCCAATCGTTCATGCAGTCATGTTTGTCCCTGTGCTTGGGAAGCAGGAAGTTGGGACTCCTCCTTTTACTTTGGCCTGGTGCCCAGAGATGAGTTCTGATGATAGTTTGTTTCTGTGTAAATTGGTGATCTATGTATTATTTTGAAATTGAATAGTGTTAAGAGTAATACATACCATCTCATCACATCCCAGATTTAACCAAAAAGAATCATGACTATAAGTATGCTAGTAAGGTCATGCCGATGCTTTCTAATAGTGTCAAGTAGTGAGAAATAATCCACAGTCTTGAGTTTTCAGTCTTTCCCCACTAGAGTGCAGCCTACTCAGAGAAAACAGCCCGTCTGCAGGATCAGTCATGTTGAGGAATTGTTTTTTATTTCAATGACACATACATACTCTTAATCTTTGTAACAGAAACTGGATAGATCTCCTCTATATGTCACGATGAAAACTTTAAGACAAACCATGAGGATGCACACTTTATAACGCTCTCCGACTTTGTCAGTGTTTTTCCTTTCAGTGTGTCACAATTTGGGACCTTTAGAATAATTGAGGACATAATTTTCCAGGACCACTTAAATGTATCAACCGCTAATTGGTTTGAAGAGATTAATGGCTCCATGTTAATTATCACACATTTGCCACTTGATTAACCACTGAAAAACTTTGTCAACAAATGGTGTCGCTCTTTAAAGTGTGTTCCACGTTACTTGCAGGCTGATTAAGTTGCCTCCTGTATTTCCTCCTGTAATAACATTAAGATAATGGTTGTGTTTTGCGAGTTTATAGACTCTTAAGCGTTGTCCATCAGACATTGGTTAAATCAAGCATGTAGAGGCAGGTGAACCTTTTCTATTTTGCATAAAAAGACAGAAGTAATTGGCTTCTAAATGAATACATTGGCAACATGACATATACTAATAGACAATATGATTTTGTGACAAAACTGTACAGGTTTTGTTTAGGTTTTAGGAATGGGCAATACGAGCTGCTTATTTCATAAATGTTTAAGATATTGTCATGATAAATATTTTGCGATTTCTGTCTTTCTGTCTATTCTTTGTTTTAGCGTATGCTTTAAGCACATATCAACTTTCATGCTGCCAAGAAAATAAATGATAAAATCTGAATTTATTAAACAAAATCAGATCAAATAATAACTGACATTATCACTAGCAGTCAAAGTCTGTTTTTAGAACTTAATATCTCAATTACCTCCATATAACTATAACTTTGAAATTGATAAAGAAGAGCACTGGCACCAGATCAGCACTCTGTATCAGCCCATATCAAGGATTTAGGTATCGCGTCAGAAGTTATTTCTCATGGTTGAAAAGCTAAGTAATTAAATGTGATCTCTCGGTAATGTAGAGAGAATAATTAAGGACAAAAGTGAGTTTGAGTCCAAGTCTTTGGAAATACAATTATTTATGTATTTGTGGTAGCGCTAAAGTATTTGAACCAGAGTGCTGAGAATGTTGGTATACAACCAGCATACACATTTGGATGATTTTTAAAAAAGTACGTTTGCCTTGGGTAAGTTGAAACATTTCCTGGCACAGGGTGTTTACATGTGGGAAATGCTGGGACAAACGTTATGCACCATCAGTAGCTTTTACAGAAAATAGCATTTGAAAGCTTCTATTTAAGTCTATAAAAAAACAAAACAGCTACAGAAAATAGTTTAAAGAACCGATTTAGAGGAGGATATTTTAAAACGTCAGATTGCAGTAGGTTTTTTTTTTTTTTTGCAGTCTGTTTCTGATTGAAAACCTAAAGGTCACCACCACTGTTCACTTTTCTTGTTCCTACATTTGAATGTTTGAGCTTCACTGCACAGAATGACGTGTAAGAGTTTGACACACAAGGATGTTTTCACATTAATCTGCTGAAAGTGGAACATTTTCTGTGCTCATTAAAAACCTAATTTTTCTGGGATGGCACCTACAAGCATGATTGTAACATTACAAATAGTTTGGAGGCCAAAGTGTGCATACACAGACTTTATAGTGAAGTAGGAAACACAAAAGGACAGATCAGATACTAATGATTATTGTAAGTGGAGCAATTTACATACATGTTAAAACATGTCTGGAGGGGAACTTTAATGTTACCAGGCCTTTCTACCTCCACAGTAAACCATGTTAAATATTTGAATGCATCTTGAGGCTCCAAATTCTTTGACATTTTTCATTTTCCACATGAAGAACATCAAAGACGTCTAATTAAAGGTTATACATGTGTAAATCTCATAAGTGTGAATCATTATTGTAAAAATGATGATTCAATCTGCAGTGACACAGCCTTATCTTTTCTTTTTTTTTTTTTTGAGCCACACTGTGATTGTTTGCAGAGATGAGTAGTCATCCAGGGGTTGACAGGTTGACTCAGTTTTTGGTTGGAGTTTAAGTGCAACAAGCTGCATTAGCCTTCAGGGTGCTGTATTGCTTTACATCAACTGTTTTTCTGGCTTTTAATTTTCAAAAACCAGCTTGCAGGTACATTCTCAGCCCTTCAAACCTATAGCAAGAGTTTTGTTGATTTTGTTTTTAATGCAGTTAATGAGATCGCAGTGGTAATGGCATTACATTGACTTTGCAGATTGTACTTCTTGTAAACTCGTCAACAGCTTAGTCTGGTGCCTGATTCTTCTCACTGAGCCCAATAAGCAGCACAAATTGTTATGGAGCACAGTATTGATCAGTTAATGCAGCGCTGACTATTAGCTGCATGGGCACACTGCAGAATGCAGAATTTATAAAGTAATTTTATACAACAAATAATAATACAGGGAATTTCATGCTGTATTATATGCCACTCTAGCCGGGGTTTGATACTCCCTATAGCTGCTGCATGTAAGCCTTGTGTCGTTATGTCTTCCTCTGAAACCCTCCACTATGGTGCAGTGAATCTCCGCTTTATGGATCAATACCGAAGCAGTGAGCTGACACAGTGAAAAGTAATATTCATAAATAATGAATGGGGCACCCTTTCACCCTGCCCTGTCTTTCAGCCCTGGCAAAGAACAGAACAGATCCCTAAACATGATGCTTATTTTTTTCTGCTTACGGGGCATTCTGATTTAAGATAACACATTTTGTCAGTGTACTGCCGTTTATTGATAGCTGCTGCATACATTCTGTGAAGGCTGGGCTTTTTTAAAGAGCCTTTTGCCCTTGTTCTATTTTGACAGCGCTACTTTCTTTTCTCTGATGATTGTAGATGGACGAGGTCTCTGTGTTTCCTCCCGTGTTCCATTTCTCTCCCGATGCGCTGGTTGTTCCAGGGAGATGGCAACCTGGTGTTTCAGGAAATCTCTGCTGCAATTAATCACAGTGAGGTGTCACCTTTAGTAGCACCTCTATCAACAGCACAAAGATGTGCCAGTGAGTGAGCACGGAGAACGGCTTTAAGTGCTTCATTATTACCCTTCTCACCACCTTTTATGTTGGCCGCAATTGGCAGTCGGTCACAGCTGCACACCAAAGCATGATGCACTCCACCCAAATAAACGGATGGAGTGATAACAGTTCTTCTCATTTTTGCAATATCCTCCTGAAAAGAGACTAATGGCAGTCGATTTTGAGTGCATCTCTTTGCGTCATTTAACCCAGCCATTACATTGAATACTGAGCAGGGTGGACAGCCCAGGTGCAGAGATTCTTTTGTACTCTTTGTGGATACATGCTTGAATTGACCTCTTAAAGGTGTATTCAAACATGAAGCCAATATTAGAAGCTGCGTATTTGCATAGAAACTCGATGTAAATGCATTCATGGATGTTACTAGACCCAGATTTGCAATGAGCATGGGAAACCGAGACGAGGCATGTCGGCACGAGTTGAAAATGCTTAAATTTATCCCGAGGCTTGATAATTCCACTTTGTAATTGTACAGAGACCAGAAGAAAACGCTGGTGGACAATAACAAAGAACTGCAGGAGATCAGGTAGATTGCGAGCTGTCAAATAAACACATGCAGTCACACTCCACATACACACAAGGTTGGAATAGTTTGGTAGCTAGTTACAGCTTATGTTTGTACAGTCAGTATTTGCTATTTTGGGACAAATAAACCTGGACTACAAAAACGAGCTGTTAAAGTTACATGAATAATGGGAGACAATAACATATCTGTAGAGTAATGTGGTTGGAGGGAAATAGTTCCTTTAGTAATGGAAGTGGGATTTCTTTCTTTCTTTCTTTTCCCTCTTTATTTGTGATCCAGTAGAGGGATCATCTCAAATTTCTGCCACGGTTTCATTTCAAAGTTTAAAGGACCCCCCTGAAACTTGATTAGTAAAGCTGTTTTTAAAACATGCTCATGGCAAAGTCAGCTCATGCGGTTCACGTAAACCCATCTCTCTGAGAGTTACCCTGCCAACTTCCTGCTACCTGCTTGTGAGGTCAGCTTTGGTTATTTAAAAAATACATAACCCAACATACAAATCTTGGAAGACACATCTCTTATTAAAAAAACCCAAAAAACAACCCTATTACTGTCAATATAATTAGATGTCATTATTAATATATAATGATATATAATTAGACTGGGTGTGTCAGAGTATCCTGTGTAGTAACAAGGATGCACAAAAGCAGTATTAAATAGCAAAACGGCGATCATTATTGATTCATCTGCCAATTATTATTTCATTTATTAGATTAATAATTTTCTCTATAAAATGTCAAAGAATATTGAAATGTTTTTATCATAATTTCCCAAATCCCAGGATCACATCTTCATATAGTTTGTGATGTCCTACTAACAGTACAAAATGTACTATCATACAAGACAGAGGTTCACAAACTGAGGCTCAATTCACGTCAAACGTTGTACTCGTCCTCTGAGTCATAACTCTTAATACACAGACATGAAACTGAATTTTAGATTTGATTTACAATTCCCAACAATATGCTATCTCCAATTTCCATCCAGAATAATCATCCATAAATTAATTTGAAATTATAGAAAAAAGACACTCCTTATATGTCCAGAACTTACATGAAAGTCATCACGTTTATAAGTTTTCTTTTCTTATCAAAGTAATCCTGTTATATTTGTCTGCAATGTTCCCAAAGATGTACAAACACCTACTGCTAATAGCTAATTCGGCATACTTTTTAATGGTGCCAATTGGCCAAAATGTAAACAAGTATCAGCTAAAATAATTCTGCCTCACAGTGTCAGACATCCAAAAGTCACATTTGAGAAGCTGGGACCGTGAAATACTTGAGTCATTAAAATAATGAGCAATTGATTAACAAAATAGCTGCCATTTGATTTTCCGTTGATCCACTAATCTGTTAAGCAACAGTTTCAGCAGAGTCGGCGTATAGAATCAGAACTGTAAGTATTAATATAGAATCTTATTTTAATGCTGTTGTTGGTTCTTGTGCCTACAAATCAATACAGTATTTATTATCTGATATTTCTTAAAAAGGCATTTGTTTCTTGTAGCCATGTGTGGGGAAACTGTCTGCTCTAGTTAGTGTTAGTATTTTGAAATATCTGCATAGCTTTTACCATTTGTCATTGTGTTCGTATTGGAGGTGATAGCAGACAATGATTTTGAATAGTAATTTAAAGCGTATTATGTGTGCGCTATTAATTGCAAGCTGCTGCCGTCCCTTTAACAGACGACCCACTTTCAGTTTTTTGTCAACCTATCTTTGCCTTGGGCTCACGGCTTCATCAGCTCTGGTAACTATTAGCTGACCCTGCGTGTCACTACACTCATCAGGTTAAACATCTGTCATGAGGTGAGCAGTGGGCATGCGGCCTCACTGAAGCTGGGACAGATGTTGGCACACAAAGGAATTAAAAAAGATGCACTTTTATTACAGATCTTTGAACTGGCACTAATCACAGACATGCTGTTCGTATCATAATATTGGACTTTATCTAGATGCTCTAGTAAAAGCGTAGTAACTGTAAATTACTGTGAGCGTTTAATTATTGCAGTGTTTATTTACCACTTACCTGTTCAGTTTTTCTTGATCAGTTAGAGAATCTGTCTTTTATTTCAGTAATTATTACAGCAGTCATCAGCGGCATCTTGACTGCAGTGGCAGACTATTACCGTAATGATCCTGTCTGCTCTGTTGTCCCCTAAATGCTTAAGCTGGACCCCTCCTCCACTGCATCCAGACTGTATCCTGCTTATCAGTCCTTCTGGTGCGTGTAGAGTGGCTTGGATTTTATATTTATATATATTATATATAATATTCTTTCCTCTGCTTTCTCAATTAATGGAACAACCAGGATCTCCAATGTCATATGAGGAAGCACTTTTATCGGCAAGTTGGAGGAGCTCAGTCTGAGTGGTTTTCCGCCGCGGGTGGTGGTGGGAGGGGGGGTGTACAGTGGTGGCAGCAGCGTTGACGGGGATAGCATCCTCATTGCACAGCAGCCGAAGGCAGTGGAGGGAGTGGAGAGAAACGGATGGATATTGTGGGGGACAGAGGGGAGTAGTGGCAGACATTGCATCCTGAGTATTATTTGCAATATCAGAAAAAGGTGGTTCCTTTTTTTTTTTTTTTTCTTTATGGATGTGAGTGCATTTGGCAAAAAGGGGGAGCCACTGCAGGAGGAGTGTGCTGTTCAGAGATAGAAGTACAGCATAGGGAGTGGAGTAAGTGGGAAGCAATCAGGAGGGAAATGGACCGACAAACTGTACTTCCCAACTCAAGTGCCCTCGCTTTGGATTAAGATGAGCGTCGGCATCTGTATCATGATGACTGTAGATAAAACCAAGCTGATGTCAGTGACAGAATACCTGTGGACCAACACCATGTGGAAAACATTACTGAAAAGGTATCCGCTGTGAGGACAACTGAGGGAATTCGGCAAGGACCAGGAAGTGGCTGCAGCTCTCGCCTCGAATCTTGTTTTTCTACGCGTCTTTTGACCCCAGATCAGTCAGGCTACTAATGAGCAAGTCGATGTGTGGCTGTGGCTGCAGCATCATCTCCTCTCTGATGAAGAGACTGGGCCGCACAGCTTGCTGCTCAGATCTCTTCTCCAGCCATACTTCAGAACAGCTGCAGCGACTGGCCACTGGCTGCCCACCTCAACCGAAGGTAACCGTGCGCCAGCTCTCACTGACACAGCCACATCTGTGTCACCACGCCTCCTGATAAGCCAGCTGTGTGCTTCTTATGTTTTATCACCCGTGTGCAATGAAGGAAACGCATGGGGCCTGACCGCATACCGCAGAAAGCACTGCGTGTGAAGTACATTGTCCTTGTTCATCTGCTTTGGTTGTACAAAACGATTTCTCAGGTATAAGAAATGTGCTACCAAGGGAGATCAGCGCCATAATTGATTCTTTGATGGAACCAGGTGATTTAATAGCTGTCTTGCTGCCTTGACAACAGTGGACTTGCTTTCAGCTTGCAGAGTCATTTAAATGGATGCCTTCAGACGGCATGTGGTTAACAGTGATTGCTGCCCCTCATCAATTGGAGAAAAAGCGTTTCCTAATGGAACAAATAAAAGCCAAACAGGATTGTGTTTGTGAGTGCTTGTGTGCCTGTGCCAGTGTGTGTGAATCAGTGTGACTTTGCACTAACAGTCTTCTGTCTCATGGCTGTAGCTTCTACAGTTCCCTCTGTTTGATTGTTTGTTATGAACATGACTGTTTTAATAGTTAGCTGGCACAGACTGGGGATTTTAAGTCCCTTCCAAAGTCCTTCTGGCAGCTGGCCATTCTCACAGTAGAGGAGATTGATTCTCTTAGTTTCTGAGAAGATTTATGATAGAAATCCACTAAGGAAAGTGTCATGGCATTATTGGGCTGTTGCATGGCAACAATTCAAATGAAAAGGAGATAATGACTGACAGTTTTAGAGGAGACGTTGTGCTTATAGACCAAACCTTAATTTCACTTTTATGTTAACAGAATTTCTCAGCTTTCCTGAGGAAGTATTGTAACCGGATGAAGTACTTAACTGCGACATGAATGTGGAAAAATGTTGTCCCTCTGTCAAGCAGCTCAGAGATTGAGGTTACACTTTCTTCCTCTGAGACATCACGGGACACCAGCTCTAAATAGAGCCATCGATTAATAGCTTCTGCATTGAATTGGAGACACAAAGGCTTCAACCAACGGTGTATTTATAGGATTTCCAGACTTTGTAGGAATCCTGGAAAACTGTTCTTAATATTGCATTTCTTGGCTCAAAGAAATTAAAATGGCAAAAGTCAATTCAGTGGAATGTGTCTGTCAGCTTTACAACACTAATATTGGCTTATTAAGTCTTCACTAATGTCCCACTGATAATCTAAGTGGAGCCACTATACATCTGCTGCTTGATCTATATCTGTTACTATGTGCTTTGTGAACAGCCAATATTTTCTCCACTCTCTCCCACTGTTCTATTAAGGTCACATTGGTGTGATTTATTGCTGCCATTTGAGGGTGTTGAGCTTAGTCCTCTAATTTTCTGTCCTCATTCTCAACAGCGTTTATGTGCTAGCCGTATCCAGTAGGCTTGAAACAATTTAGCCTCTTTAAGTCAGGTTTCATCTTTTTCGAAGCTGGAAATCATTGTCACATGTTAACTCCCCCCTCCCATGATCTCAGTTTATGCTCATAAGCATAAGCATAGTTATCATAATCATGAACTTGAAAGATTCTAAGTGGTTATGTTTACAGATAAGCCACTTTTTAGATATTCAATCACCAACAAAACTATTTCGCAAACAAGCTATGTCAGTAGAAAACATGGTTATTTTGGCCAAAATCATTGCAGTATGCAATATCAGTTACTGGAATAAGGGAAAAAAAATCTTCACACCCAGTAAACCTCTCTTTTGGCACCACTTTCAAAAAGGTGCCTTCATAAACTTCTGACCAAACTTTCTTTAATGGGACAGGAAATGTAGTCTCCTTTCTCTTTACATTCAAACATTGCTTTCTCCAACAAATTAAATAAAACGGGTATTTACTGGAAGCCCACTACAGCCATGGAAACTGCATGATTAATGGGACATGATAAAGGGAGTTCTGCTGCCAGCTGTAAATGAGTGCCTCTCCTCTGCAGCCTGACCACTACTGGATATTTTAGACCGATGCCATTACTGGTATTTAAGAGTTTCAGAAAATCTCATAAGGATCTATAAACAGAAACATCTGATATAAACAAGTCGTTGTCATGGTGTTTTATAAGAATTGTGGCCAAGATTTGTACGTAATGAGACATTTTGCAGTTGGAAAAACAATTACAAATGCATTTGTTCTGGCATTGGTTCCCAGAGTGCAATGGGTTGCCATTGTAAACAGAGCAGGCCTTGTTTCTGATACCTAATTACTAAAATGCCTATATCGACCCCTTTCGATGGGACACCCATAGAAATGATTTGGCAAAACCAAATTTACATGCCCTCACGCCTGTTTACATACACAAAATATTACAGCCACGATGAGATTGTATCTCAGACTGACTGTGGGTTTAATTTGAATCAGCAGTTATTAAGTGCTGTAACGGTTTCCGCAAAGAACACTGAACTGTTGTGATGTAGCTCATAAACAGTTTTGGTTTTCTTCTACAACGGTAGGAAACAAATTTGGATGTCAGCCATGTGGTGGGCTGGGCAGGTTAGCCGCTGCTTTGATGCTGTCAATAGAATGTTAATGCATACTTGTTGCCCACCCATCAGAGAATGTAGACAGCTCTGTCTAAGTCCACTCAAGAGAAGCACACTCTTGCTGAAGTGCCCCATGTTGAGTCTCTACACAAGGCTAAAGTCATGTCTGTGTGTGCCACAGCTGTGGCTTTATCTGTGAAGTGCCAACTTGGCACCACCCACTGAAGAAATTCCAACCCCTCCCCATCAGCAGCTACACCAGGGACTCTCTGGATGTATGTTGCACTGCCAGACTGCTGGGCACACATTATCAAGGCTGCTCTATGTACATCTTATTATTCTAAGAAAATAGGAAATATTTTTGGCACAAAGTACGTACAATAACATGCGTAAGGGCATAATTAAAGAGATTCTGTTGGCATGCCACGATCTGGTTAGCCAGAGGAGCGCAGACCAACAGGATAAGCTTCCATTTATTTCAGTTGCACAAAAACTTTGAAAGAAGTCCAACTTTGTTGATGTTGTTTGTTAAAGCTGTCTTAATTCAAACAGTTTTGCCACTTGAGGGCAGGTTGTATAATTAACGTAGATGGCACCTTTTTTTTTTTTTATGGTTATGCCATTCATGTTAACAAACAGTTGCTAATTCACACAGCCAAAAGACAAAGAACTCATTTGGAGTTTGTGCTCCAATATTCATTCATTGTTTAGCTCTGTTTTGGTCTCAACCAACTCCCGAGGGAAATATCTTGCTTTTTAGCTGCTAAGTACTGTTTACCAGGTGGTCTCTTGTTTGGTGTTGAGCAGGTAGCATACAGTGGGTTTTTTTGCTATAAAAAAAAAAGATGTCTGCCTGTTGTGTCTAGACACGAGATTTATGAGAGGAGTTTGCGTACCGGAAAACAAAAACAATGGGCTGAAAGATGCTAAAACACTTCATAGAGCCGAGGAGCTGCAGGAGTTAGTGATAATTCTCCATGGGCTCGTTACTAAGAGTGGCCCCTTTCACATTGCACATAGTTATTTGATTAATTATGAATATAAAATATTCATTAGAGAAGCATTAATTATTGTCTGTTTTGACTTGTTTACTGCAGCAACCAAGCTAACATGATCAGTAGAAGTTAAATTATTAAAACGAACAACTTCGCTTAAAGAAATCTCCAATGTAAATTTCTGTGTTTGCTCTCAGAGGCTCCCTATCTCCTGGGTGCCTGTGTCACCTGTTTGATTCAGGAGACACAAATTCACACACCTGCCCTCCCCAGCTTCCAAAGCCTATTTTTGTCCACTTCAGGACTAACAATAGAGACTGATGAATGAAACTCGTTCATGCAATACTAATAATGCCAAGTCTTTGCTCACTACCGGTTTGGCCGGACCTGTATGTATGTATGTATGTATGTATGTATGTATGTATGTATGCATGTATTTATGTATGTATGTATGTATGTATGTATGCGATAGCTTCCCCAAAACATGTATTCAACCACTTCACAAGCTTCAACGGAAGAACAGTTTTCATAATTGTGCAAGCTGCTATTCTGAAAAGATTTCCTGCTTTCCATTTAAAGGGGCATTTGAGTCGAGGAACTATCCGATTGAAGGGTGAATTATTGGAAGTAAGTTTTGCATTTGTCCTGTTCCATCAGCAACGCGTTTTTTTCTCTTATTCTGTTTTCACCACTCAGAATTGACTGAACAACAATAACAACAAACAAATTTCATGTTGTGTTTAGGGACCTAATTACGGGACCCTCCGTCGTTCCGGTAAAAGGCAGGGACAACTTTTATCTATTCATAGCCTTCCTCTTCTGAGCTCACAGCAATAAACTGGCGGTCCCGAGGGGGGCTGTGCAATCTGAGATAGGTCTAATGCTTCCCACCACTGCACCGGGACCATACAGCGAAGACAGGGAAGAAGCCTTACTAAGGGACCAGTGACCTTTTCCTCAAGGTCAAAGCAATTGATTTTCAGTGAGACAGATAAAGTTATGTGAGCCTTCTAAAAATATTTCTCATCTCACGTATAGTGCGTTGAGGAGATTTGAAACTTCAGTCTGCATAGCTGATTCTTAATTTGTCACAGTTAAGATTAGCTAGAGAGCTCATGTGGGCATTCAAAAGGCCCATTGGGCACCTTTTTAAAGCTCCATCAGCTAAGATTATGTTCACTTCAACAGACAAAAATACACTTCTCCTCAGTAATGTGTGCGAGTCACCAGCAGTGAACCTCTGACCTTGTGTGTCTGTTGAGTAAACGGCCAAATGTAACTAGTTTATAAATCAAGAGAATAAAAGCCTAAATCCAGAAATTATCGTTCACTAATTAACTTTTAGTCTGAAAAATGTGTGCTGAGTTTCCTTCCTTTGTGTTTTTCCCCAAGAAAACACCCCTTTTATATTTTTTCTGGATTACGACCATCATATATGAGCTTAAATCACAATATATGAGTACGTGACGGGGAGGAAATGTGTGTTCAGCTATTGTGTTTTAACTGCCTCTTTGTAAAGCACTGTAGTTGATATACTTTCTTTATGACTTGCAGATTATCTGTTATTTATCTGGTCTTTCAAAACTGCCACTGCTTATGTAATCACAGTTGGTGCTCTTGCAGCTTCACATATATTTGTGGAAGTACTAAAAAGCTTTAAGGATGGAGCTGCTTTGCATGCTACCTACTCTGCCCACTACTACTTGGACCAGACAAATCCATGAGTCACACATCCCACTTACGTTTATTCACATAAGCCTTTCTTGCCACTTAAGTGTTGAGTCAGTAGAATAAAATGTTTGCATTAACTTGATTTGCTTTTGGTTTCTGAATGTATATGTCTAGATGCTACTGAAGACCAAAGCAAAGATGGTACAATGGCTATAAATAGTTTTCGCCCCACTTTTTAACATCACATAATATTTTTACTCTGATCAACTGAAAACTTGACACAGAGCTGCTAGTGAGTGCTTGGTACTGCCTGTGGAACAAATGGAAACATGACTTCCAAAAATCTAATACACTTGCTAAAAACGTGTATAGTTGTAGTACTAGTAATACTTGTTCCAACTTTTTAAACACGGACCATGTTTGGATGGATGTGCGAGCAGTTTCTTTGAAAGAAATGGGTTTTAGTCAGATGGTCATACTTGAGAATTATCAGAGTGCATATCAACAGAGCAAGTCAACGTTTTACGATTGTCCCTTTTCAGTTTGTAACCATGTAAATAGACTGCGATCTAACCTTTTTTAGATGCATCAATTCAGTGACATCTTGTGTCTGTGTGGCTTTGTAACTGTGTTAAATCCAGATGGATGTTTCCTGTTTGTTAGTTTTGCCAGGTGTCTGAATGAGTCAAGTCTGTTATATTTATATAACCCCATATCCCAGATAACACCGTAGACCCTTAACACAAAGAAGGAGAATTCCATTTGTAATACTATTTTATCATTCAAGTTGCCTTGTGATCCTCTAGAGAGGTTTGCACAGGTGGGAGACATATCCAGAATCCATATGTTAAGAGGAGGAAATGGCAGATTTTGGAGCGTGTAATGCAATATAACACAACACAAGATCACAAGTAGATGAATCACTACTCCCAGTAGAACAACATATTTTTTAGTAATAAATATAAGATTTTGGAATGGAGTCCAATTTGGGAAAACAACATGAGAAACACTTGGACATGAGGCACAAAGTGGTGACTTTTGCAGGATATTTTATGCCCTTGTTGGTGGTTCTAATGACATTAGCTGTTAACAACTGCGATGATGTCTCAGTGGACGACGTTGCCCCCCCACAATACCAAACGGATAATTTAACTGTAGTCAGTAAATGTCTAAACTAAACGTTTGGGATTTTAATATGAGGATCAAACACTCTGTCGTGCAGTTAGGTGCCTGTAAATGCAAGGACGTATGGACTGAAAGAAACTTGAGCTCAAGAGTTGATGCTTTGAGTTAGATTCGTACCTGCATCGCTGCGTCTGTGACACAGCATCAGAGGGAGAAGCTGTCTCATTGTAGATAAAGCGCTGGTTGGTGCCTGTCCTTCAAATGTAAATATAGTTTAAGACATTTCAGAAGAAAGCGATGTGACTTGTGTGTTTAATTCAGTAGGTTTGCCATCATAAACTGGTGAATGCAAAGCAGCAACAGAGAGGATAAACAACGATGTCTTTAATTTTTCCCAAGCGTGTAGACTATACAGATCTTAAAAGACAATTGGTGGACTAGCATCTGGTACATTTAAGCCATGTTTTGCTTTTGTATTTGACAGATTGGACTTTGTTTATTGGCTTTGTTGGAAGCTGGAACACTTGTAGTTCTTAAGGCTTCTCTGCCCACCCAACGCTGTGTGATCTGAAGAAGAACACAATCACTCCCACCTTTATTTCCTTGTCTGCGGCGGAGCAACAATAATGTGGCTCCAGGAGCAAATGTTTAATTATTTTAATTCAGAGTCAAGAATAGAATTAGGGGTATTCACACTTTTATTTTGGAAGAAATAAGCAATTAAGCATGCGATTTTGGAGGCTTATTTGTTCTCTTTTGCTGTTGTTTGATTTGTGGTTAGATGAAAACAATTAACATATGTTTATCATCTGTGTCTTTTGTACTTTTTTTATGTGTCTCTTTTGCAGAATGCCAAGCCCTTCTCCTCCTCAGACAGCCTAGCGAAGGTCCAGGAGGTAGCAAGCTGGCTTTTGGAAATGAACCAGGATCTGCTGTCGGGGGGCAGCAGCAGCAGGCGGAGTCGGGGGCCGGGGGGTCCGGCAGTGCGAGGTAACGCCTCCTCCACGGCCCGGGCACCTCAGCAGGCGGCAGAGGAGGGTGACGAGGATGAGCACATGAACCGGGTAGTAGAGGAGGAAGAGCAGCTGCAGCAGAGGGTATGGCTGACTGACATTCAACAAATGATATTGTAGTCACATGGAAGGATTGGAAATATAAACCTATAGGTGTAAATTGGATTAGCGAGATGTGAGGTGTGAAGATGCATAGATCAAATCAAGTGTGATAACCAATTAGAAACTTTTAGGAAAGTATAAGTGCAACAGATTAAATTGTTCATCAGACCATTCCTCTGAGGCATTGTGTTTTTTGTGTGGCTCTTCACAGCCTGAGGCGTCGCAGGTTGATGGCGAGAGAGAACAACCATGGGCGGCAAGTGAATCGGGAGCCAGCAACGGCCCTCGGGGAGATGAGGAAGGGGAAGAAGACGAAGAGGTCCCTCCAAACGAAGTGAACGGCGGCGAGAAAGGAGCCCGATGGATGTGGGGGGCAGAGCAGAGGCGGCTGCGAGGCCAGCCGCTGGGCGAAGAGCACGAGGAGGAGGAGGAGAACAACAACAGCAGCAGTCACCAAGAGGAGGAGGAGAGGACAGAGGGAGGGGAGGAGCAGGGAAGGGAGGAGGAGGAAGAGAGGGAAGAGGGCGAGGAGGAAGAGGAGGAGGATGAGGACGAGGAAGAGATGGACCAAGACAGCGATGACTTTGAACATTCTGCGGAGAGTGGGAGGGAGGAGGAAGAGGAGGAGGAAGGAGAGGAAGGGCTGCGGTCTCCCTCTCGCAGGAACAATGTTTCTGTCCCCAATAACAACCTGGACTCCGGTTGTACACACCAAAGCTCTTCCAATAAGAAGGTAAGCACAGCTGTTGTTTGATGAACAGTTTCCATTGGAACTGCTCTTCTTCTTCTACCCTCTACTGAAGAAATAGTCCCTATGTAAACAGTTCAATGTGAGTTTCTGGAAGAGAATTTGCAGCTGAAGTTTAAATGTTTTTCAATACTATGGGCACTACAAACTAAATTCCATTCACCTCCATTGTATTGGGGGGGAAGGCAGATATCTGAGAGACCCATATCTCAAAACTTGCATTAGTTAAAACGTGCAAATAAAACATAAGCCATTGCATGGCTAAATCGCCACTAGACTTAAGTGAGAAAATATGTAATTTGGGGGAACTGAGCCTTTAGGATACTTCTGCAGTAGGCACAGCAGTTTCAGAGGAAGTTGCTCACAGGCAGTGTTGGGTTATTATGGCATTACTGCTGTGAAAACTCCCCACAGTACATGGCTCATATTTAAAACAACAGCGCCCTCTTTTGTCATAAATGCGTTACTGCACTGCACAGGAATACAGCGTGACCACATCTTCCTAATGGAAATATTAGAATATTAAAACTACATGATGTATTTGAAACAACACATATAGACAGGTGACTAATTAGGATTAAAAAGGACAAACCTGATGTAATGGGTGGATGTGAGCGAGGGTCAGCAAAGGTGACACCACTGCGACTTTGGTTTAAACATAGGCCTGTGCTGAGGAGCGTTTGACTGGGGGAAAGATATATATATATATATATATATATACACACCCAGTTTTCTTCCCATCCTACCCACTCCTGATTTATTTATTCACATTGCTACTTGGTCCCGTGAATGTTGACGATTACAGAATGTATAATTCCTTGGTACGTCTTCTATACAAGAGATAAAGTTTGTTGAAGCAACATGTTTATGCTGACAGTTTCCCTCATCTGAAGGCAACTGAAAACATGACATGATGCTGCTAAAGGAGAGGGGTGCGTGGTTTGGATCAACTTGTTGCTCAAGAGTACAAAGTTATTCTGAGTGACCACTTATCTTTTCATGAAACATTTGTACCCTTCCTTTATCTTGAGGTTTTACTAAATGGTTTAATGAGTATTCAAATTATGTCAGTCATATGCTGTGATCTCCATAGTGACCAGAATTCGACCCGACTGAACACCTATGGGAGATTATGGACATGTTAGACAGCACTATCCACCACTAACATTAAACTCCCAAACGAGGGAATATCTTTTGGAAGAATAGTGCTTGATTCAAACTGTAAAGCTGCAAATGACTTGTACAATCTTAGCCCCATCCGTACGCTACATGATAAAAATCTAAATAAAGATGGTAGCCGGTGAGGTAAGGTTGATTTTTTTGTTTTTTTTTACTGTGCAGCAACAGAATAGTTTTTTCATCCAGATGGTTAGAAGAGTTTTGATGATTCTGGAAATACCTTCAGATCAATGGCTCAAAGTTTTGTTAAATGACCACCTGGCTTTTTCCCAACATGGCTGAGTGTTTGCCTTTACACGTATATTGACGCTTTCAACTGTGACTCAATGGTATTACATGAGACACAAACTGGGGCTAGTCTCCTCTTCCAAGCAGCATCGAAGCTGTCAAAGCAGCTCACTGTGGTCCGACACGGCTTTTGAATGTAAAGGTGATATAAAGCACATCACACTTCTTTGTAATTTAAAATAAAGCGTCAAAGCAGCTGCAGTGTATAGTCATAACCGCACAATGATTGGAAAATCAGATTGGTCTTGTTCCACCAGTTTAATCACATGCTGTATTCCTGTAAATACCTCATTCGTGCGTGGAATGTGCCTGTTTTAGGAAATGTTAAAACCCCAAGCACATTCATGCCTCATTGGTTGATCGCTGACACGAGTGAAACGGAGTAGCGCTCGGTGTTCAAAAAACGCGTGGAACCGATTGTCAGATCGGTTGTCAGTAACAGAATTAATTTTCATAATAAGCAGTGTTTCGATTTTCACAAGGGCAAATGAATAAATGAAATGGCTGACATCCCTAAATATTGGCTTATTACTAATATCTCATCTGTATGTATTTAGGCCAAAGAAATAAAGCTTTAAAAATGACGGGGTAATTTAGACTGTGCCATTATGACACTGCTTTTACTGTAGACTCCCATTGTTTATACAAGCTACATGAGATGTTGGAGTATCAGGATCACTTCAGCAGATGGTGGCATGAGTCTGTTAAGAACTCTCCCACCAGTAAATATATTTGTATTCACTTAAACAACTACTTGTGTTGTGCATTTGTTATTTATGTAGATCAAAATCTGCAGCGGAATCGCCACTTTTGCCTGGTTCTTTATTTATAGTTTTCCTTTCCAAATAATACTAGAGGCAGTATTTTTTTTATGTATACTTTAACAGTACTAACATGAACAACGTTTTTTATCCTGTTGTATCGTATTGTGCACTCTCCTTAATACACCAGAGGCAACATAGAGGACGGCAGAGATAATACACCAGGGTTCGACATTAATCATGGCCCGTGGCCACAATCCGTTACTTCGCGGTCGCCAACTTTTTCTTTTCTGGATTGTTTTTGCATAACTTTACCCTTAGGCCACCAAAAATGTACTCTGGCCACCAAATTTAGGGGTGTGGGGCCAGTGCTTGAAAATATTATCATGTATCCCTGTACACCCATCTCTACAGACAGTAATGACTAAAGCTGTGTAGTCTCATGACCAGTCAGTATGCTACTCTCCCCAAACCCTTCTGACCATAGGATGCTGCACGGCAATGAAGCATAATTATTGTAAACATTTTGTCAAATATTTTATGTACACATTTTGTTCAGCTGTGGGGCTTGTATGCTTGGAATTAGGAGCGGTGTACAAAGCCTAGATCGACATTTATTGACAGTTCAACTGAGAAGTGAAACTTAGGATAATGAAACTCATGTAAATAATTTCTCAGAATTACCATTTCATTGTTGCAATGGCCAGATTGTGGCCTGACGTATTTACACTTACTGTGTTTTAGGTGTAATAAGCCAGTGTAGATGGTGGCTTCTAAATGAGAGTGGTGGTAGAAAATGTTCCTCTTATGTAGTGTTACCTTTGGGAGGGTCGTTGGGTCCTACACATTTTGAATTTAGTTTTTCTAGCCACCTAAACCACATAGGAAATTGTAGCACACATTTACGTGCATAGAAAACCCCAATAATGTGTCTGTCCATGTGGGGTTAGGTGATATGTGCATGCACTGTATGTGTGGCAGAAGGCTACAAACACAAAGAACTACACGTCTAAAGGTTTAAAGTTAAAATGTATAATATGATGATGTTCAGCTTTCCTGCATGCCTTAGAATGTCCCTGGTGAGGACAGAGTTTGTTTCCAGGCTCCAGGTGCTGTAGACTCAAGTAACCAGAGTTAGATGCTTCACCTCCTCTTCTTACTTGATACTCTTGTCTTTTGACCCCGTGCTATCTGTGTAAATCCTGGGGTCACGCTCATCATTTACCCCTATTTAAATTCATATAGAGCTCCATGAATCAATATTTAAGCCGTGCATCAACATCCCTGCAGGCCTAATGTGAAAATATATTCCAGAGTTGAGTCAGATTCACATTTTGAGACGATACATTTCTGTTGAAAAGGTTCCAAAAAGTTCAAGTATTGCATGCTTTCACGTATTGAATGACAGGATATATGGTGTTGGGTTAAAATGAGGCTTGTAGCCCTTGGGCCGAAGCAGGTGTTGACATCTGCATACTGTGTCAGACACATTAGTTCCTGGGAAGGCTGTTTATTAATATTAGCTGGTGGGGAAAAAGCTTTTACGGTTGTTTAAGGAAAGTGTTACAACTTCTAACAATATGATCTACAACCAAAAGTCAAGTTTAGAGTCAGTTTACTGAAAATTAATAATCCCACACCTAATGGTAATTACTTCCACTTCTTCAGTTCTTTCAAAGATTTAAAAAATTTGAAACCATTCTTGTTATGTTTTAGATATTCATAACACCGCATGCTGTGATTTAATGTTCGGTGGGGAAAATGTGGTCGTGTACAGTATCTGAAGTTTGAAATTAGAAAACATATAGGCCATCAAAACAGAACTGCCTTCTGCTACAGCCAAATATTTCACATTTTGACTCATCAGTCCAGAGCACCTGCTGCCATTTTTCTGCACCCCAGTTCCTACATTTGCATGCATAGTTGAGTCGCTTGGCCTTCTTTCCATGTCGGAGGTTTGGCTTTTTGGCTGCAACTCTTCCACGAAGACCACTTCTGGCCAGACTTCTCCGGACAGTAGATGGGTGAACCTGGGTCCCACTAGTTTCTGCCAGTTCTGAGCTGATGGCACTGCTGGACA